>PIJE02002709.1:47250-59235 GCA_002895965.2 Coryphaenoides rupestris
GAGGAGGAGGCAGAGGGGGTGGTCCCTGGACTCTGGAAGATCGGCCCACGGTGGAGTCCCTCGCCGACCCACTCGAGGGACTTTGCGCCAAATGAAAAAAATAAAGAAACCCCCCCCCCCATGATTCACCACGCGAGACTCCAAAGACAGATCCCATCATCAAGACCCACATTCTCCTCACTGCTGCTTTTAACTTAAGTTTTCTGTCTCTACCTCCCTCCCTCCCTCTCTCCCTCACTCCTCTCTCGCTCCCTTTCTGCTTACCTATCTCTCTCCCTCTCTCTGTTCCCCTTACCTTTCTCTCTCTCTCTTTCCCCTTCTTTCTGCTTACTGTCTCTCTCCCTCTTTCCCCTTCTTTCTGCTTACTTTCTCTCTCTCTCTTCTCTCTCTCTCTCTACCTCTCTCTCTCTCTCTTCTCTCTCTCTCTCTCTCTCTCTCTCTCTCTCTCTCCCTCTCTCTCTCTCTCTCTCTCTCTCTCTCTCTCTCTCTCTCTCTCTCTCTCTCTCTCTCTCTCTCTCTCTCTCTCTCTCTCTCTCTAACTCTCTCTCTCTCTCTCTCTCTCTCTCTCTCTCTCTCTCTCTCTCTCTCTCTCTCTCTCTCTCTCTCTCTCTCTCTCTCTCTCTCTCTCTCTCTCTCTCCCCTCTCTCTCCTCTCTCTCTCTCTCCCTCTCTCCTCTCTCCCTCCCTTCCTCTCTCTCTCTCTCTCTCTCTCTCTCTCTCTCTCTCTCTCTCTGGCGGTTGTGTTCTAGTTTGTGTTTTGCAGCCGTATACTCTGGGCTGTCGCCGGCGCGCTCTACAGCCACACTCAAAGGCTCCGCTGTCACGCGGTGCCTTTTGAGGCGCGTTTGAATTTTTAACGTACACGTTGTTGGGGCGCGGCGAGGAGTGATTGACAGCTCCGTCCCCGAGCAGCGCGGGGGCCCCGGCAACAGAGCCTGCCTGTCTTTTGTCAGAAGCCGAGCCGAGGAGACGTCGCCACAAAAGGAAGGCGCGGCGAAGTGGAAAAACACACATAAATAAAACAAAACTGCTCGCACCACCACACTCCTCAATAAAAGACCAAATTAGATTAAACTTGAGGCAGGGAGAACGCCGGGGAGATCTTTCTTTTTTTTTCTCCTGGTCTCGGCGTCCCGCTGTGGAGGGACGCCGGGCGGGAGTGGGGCGGCGGCGGCGGCGGCGGCGGCGGGGCGGCGGCGGCCATGTTTAGCAAGTCAGCTACACACGGTACACTTTGACTTCTGACTTGGACACCAACGTGTTGCTGGGTTTGGGCGGAAGGACCCGTCTCGAGGAAAGACACAACAACACCGAGTCTTCGTGGTTGATTCACCTTTTCTTTTTTTCTGTATGTTTTTTTACCCCATCTCAAGAGATTAAAATAGATTTTCTTTTGTTTGCGTGAGCATGTGGCTGGTGGAAGTAGGATCGATCGACCAGGTGACGTATGGATCCCGTCAGCTAATCAACTAATCCGCCAATCAATTGACCTCATACACCATCCAATACATTCAAACAATTAGGGTAGTGAATCAGCCAAGGAAAAGGCTAAAGTGTTTATTCACTTTTTAATTATTTATTTGTAATTATCTTTTAATTATTTACCGTAAAACGGTGTCAATTTAACTCTGGAGCACAGTTAGTCTCAAAGGGTCTAATAAGCCCCCCCGCCCCTCAGGCAGCGGTTTGATTGGCTCTTTCAGAAGCCGCTGTGATTTTACCCCCCAGTCACAGTCAACGTCGGCCCCTGGAACGGGACCGGGGAAACCCCAACACAGCTTTCCTTGTTGAGTGTCCCCCACCAGCAAGCGGGGAGCTGGCCAGACGCCACGGCGCAGACGAGATGTTTCCTGCATCAGTTACATGCTTACATCGTCCTCATCCTCCTCTCCTGGGACGCCCACACATGCTAAAATATTAGGATGGTTGGATGGATTACAGCGACCAGTCCAGAAAAGAGATTTGGAATTACAATTTGCCATCTGCATTGTATAATATCGAGGCAAAAACAGCAAAAAAAATCCAATACAAAGAGTTGGCTAAACAGTAGCTTTCAAACTATATTAGAGATAGTTTTGTCTGCAACCGCAAAATACTGTTTTCATACATTTAGCAAGCACCATTAATTGAAGGCAGCGTTTTTCATTGCTATGGGTCAGGACCCAGCGTTTTCTGAGTGTACGGTGGTCGGGTCCCAACGGACACACTCAAATTGTCAGAGAAATGCTGTAAAAAAAGGTTTAGAACCGTGATTTACAGGATTACCCATCCCTGAAATATTCCTCAAGCCCTGTGGTTATGGGGCTAAATGTAATAAGATCTGTGTTTGTGGGAGGCGGTGGTGGGGTTTGGAGGGCGGACATGAAGGGGTTAACTGTAGTGTACCGACGCTCTCTGGAAAGGTTAGCACAACGGACAAATGAAAAACTTTCCGCCGTTTGATAACTGCATTTGGATTTTTTTTCAGAATCCTTTTCAGACCACACAACAAATGTAGTTTCTCAACACCGCTTTTTTTTTTCTTTACATTTTATTTTCAGTGTTGACGGCTGCCATTGTTGGCCCGCCGGTGAGGCGGCAGGAAGGTCGCATTGACACCTGCTAAGGACCCGAATTCACTTCCAGCTAAAGTCCATCGGATAGCTGCTTTCTTTCCCCGTGAAATGGGGTGAAAGACTATTTTTATTATTTTATTTTCTGACTACCTGACCTTGTAGTGTTGGTGCACTGTCTATGTTCCCTCAGAGTGACTCAATACTCAATTCACTATATTTCATATACTTTCCTTTGGTACATTTCAATTTAGAAATATTACCTCAGGCGGCTTTGCCTCTAATTTGTTGCAAGAACTAACACATGTGTAATTGGCACTAAAGTCAAATTAAGTACAATCCTGTATCAAGTGCATACATTTACTAGTACTGGCATGTTGAAGGGAGTTTTACCTTTTAATACAGTTACAAGTTACAAGTTCATGTGTGTGTGTGTGTGTGTGTGTATAGTACTACCTTCCACCACCTGGCTTATGTCAAGGCCTACCCTCGTCAGGTCTAAGACACGCACACACACACACACACACACACACACACAACACACATACACATCCGGTGTGTTTTCAGTGTGTTTTTGTCACAGCAAGCTCCTTTCCGAAACAGTTCTACTGTAAATTATCCACCCTGTGTTATCACACTGGAGGGTAGCTACAAAGGCACCCCGTCTCCCTGCTTACATAATTCATGTACGCCATATTCAAATACAATTTAACACATTGTGTGTGTGTGTGTGTGTGTGTGTGTGTGTGTGTCTGTGTGTGTGTGTGTGTGTGTGTGTGTGATATGAATGAATAACGCGGCACCGTGGGAGCGGGTGTGAACCAGCGTGATTTAGTCATTCTGTTTGACAACACATGGAAATCCGACCCCGTTGGGGGTGGAAATCAAAGTTTTACGCTTGCCAGAGATGCCGTCTCCTACCTCAACGTGGTCGAGATCTGGATCCCCCCTACTGCTACCAGTCTACTGGTAGAGAGAGCAGACTAGTGGAGTCTACTGGTAGAGAGAGGAGACGAGTGGAGTCTACTGGTAGAGAGAGGAGTCTAGTGGTGGAGAGAGTAAACTAGTCGTGTGTTTACTGGTGGAGAGAGGAGACTGTAGAACTAAAGTTTGGAGCAACCTGAAGCATCTTGTCTACAGAGCAGTACACACCTATCCACAGTCCTTGGTCCAGAGCTCGCCCGTGATCTGTGATCAAATGTCAATAATAGTAGAGAAACCTTGAAAACTAGAAAATATGATGTTCCATTATCCATTCATATACATTTTATGTTATTATGCCACTGTCCTTGTTGGTGGATTATATATAAAGCTGCAGTTCCTACAAAATCATAACACAACCTTTTGCGAAGCAGCCGTTCGAAGAAACAATTTGTGAAATCATGGTCAACGTCAAAATATTTTGTTGTGGTCTTCCTGGAAGAGTGATGGCATTCAGGCTGGATGGTTTAGTGAGGAGGACGCATTAATAGCAATATTTTATAGTAAAGAAAAATCACAATGAGTTTTTGTTGTATTCAGAGTCTTCAGCTTCCACTGAAGGTTGTTCTAAATGTACTCAACTGTGTGTGTGTGTGTGTGTGTGTGTCTGTGTGTGTTTGTGTGTCTGTGTGTGTGTGTGTGTGTGTGTGTGTGTGTGTGTGTGTGTGTGTGTGTGTGTGTGTGTGTGTGTGTGTGTGTGTGTGTGTGTGTGTGTGTGTGTGTGTGTGTGTGCGTGTGTGTGTGTGTGTGTGTGTGTTGGAAATGAATCCATAAAGTAGGAAGAACTTAGAGTCCAGGTTAGACAGGTCAGTTTGTTCATTCCAGAACCAGAACCGAGAGTTTCTAATGATCTGCACAAACGCTACTCTGGTTCAATCCTCCTCATTCCACCGCTGTTGTAGTCCAAGAGCAGAGCCAGGACCGTTCCTACACACTGCTGGATTCTGGTGGAGCACCACACACACACACACACACACACACACACACACACACACACACACACACACACACACACACACACACACACACACACACACACACACACACACACACACACACACACACACACACACACACACACACACACACTACTAGGCAGACGCTTGTTTGACGAGACGGATCCGTGAAGATTTCATTTAATGCACCGACTGATAACTGAGACAGAAACATATTGAATCACAGAGGCAACAGTGGTCTGTTTAGAGATGCTTCGAAGGTCTAAAGTTGATTTCATTGTTTTGTTTTTATTTGCCTATTTTCTACTCAGTACTATATCAATAGAATTGCTCCGGGGTTCTGTTTTGAAATCGTGCGCAAACATTTGCTGATTTCCATTTTTTTGTTAGTTAAACAGAAATGCACAATCAACCTACTAATAGATACGCCCATAATAACCTAGAAATTATACAATAGACCAACACACTGGTTTGACATTTATTTACTTTTACAGTTAAAATATTTCTTTTTTTCCGCTTCATTTCCCAACAATATGAGCATGTTAAACTTAAGCTACACTTTGCTAACCCTGTAGCTGCTACTTAGCGCAGCGCCGCAGCAGGGCGAACATTGGGCTGATTTTATCGGGTTTTCAATTTCGACTGTCGAGGGAAAAAAAATTGAAGACAATTTGTGTGCATGTGGACTATTGATATCCACTGAACACACACACACACACACGCACACACACACGCACGCACACACGCACGCACGCGCACGCACACACCACGCACGCACACACACACGGCACACACGCACGCGCACACACACACACCACGCACGCAGGAAATGATTTTACACACCCTGACCAAAAAAAAAAGAACCCCAATAGCTTGTCAAATCTGCCCCAGCGCACGCGCAACAGAGAGGGACGCATCCTTGTGTGTGTGTGTGTGTGTGTGTGTGTGCTGTGAAATGCGCTCACCAGGTGAGGCATGTGTATGTGTGTGTGTGTGTGTGTGTGTGTGTGTGTGTGTGTGTGTGTGTGTGTGTGTGCGAGACATTTGGAAACACATGAGAGACAGCGATATGGCGCAACGAGTTGCCTGCCTGCGCTCGGGAGCGATGGAGGAGTCTGAACAATAAACAACCCTCCGCTTCTCCCCACCGCCGCTCCTACCGCTAGCTTCACGTTCGCATTATCCCTGGTTTGTGTTTGTTTGTTTGTTTGTTTGTTTGTTTGTTTGTCTGTCTCCTATCTCTCTGTCTGTCTGTCTCTCTCTCTCTCTCTCTCTCTCTCTCTCTCTCTCTCTCTCTCTCTCTCTCTCTCTCTCTCTCTCTCTCTCTCTCCCAGCACAGTACAGGGCCCTGGCCGCCATCGATCCCCCGGCTCGTATTGACACGGCCCCCCCTGCCGAGCGCGGCTCCAAAGCCATCGATAGCCAATTTGGCAGATCAAAAAAATAAAACAACGGCTTTCATGCTTGTCAACCGTATCGATTTGCATAACAACCTCCAAAAAATTACTTTCTTTCTTTTTTTTCTCCTTTTTCTTTCAGATGCGCCAAGGACAAACCTGCACCGCGCGTGTTGTCATGCTCGCGGTGTACGGCTAATTAAAGAGATCGACTGGAGAGTCCCAACAAGCCACCCTGTGATCGGCTTGACAAGCCGGAGCACCGCCGTCGACACCTTCCCCCGCTGCCGCTGGTCATTAAAGAGATTTTTTAAAATGATTTAATAAATAAATAAATAAAACGTCTTGGACTTGGACACGACAGACAAAAGCGCTGAGGCGACACTTTAACACGGATGCAAATCATCGCTGCGTGTCACCATCAATAATTCATGAGGTTGGGCCTGCTACTCTGGCAAGCAGGTTTACCTGTATTGAGCGGTGCTCGTTCTCTCTCTCTCTCTCTCTCTCTCCTCTCTCTCTCTCTCTCTCTCTCTCTCTCTGTCTCTCTCTGTCTGTCTCTCTCTGTCTCGCTCCGCTATCAAGAGAGATGTCAATCTCGAGAGGCAGAGGAGAAACGACAGGTGCGTTAAAGGAGGAAGGACACTCACCCTGAACTTCACCGGTTCTGTTTCCAACGCGGCCAATTAAGCATTCCTCGCGGCGTCGGAACATAATCACCGAACAAACTAGCGAGCGCAGACAGACGGGCGTCCTCGCTACTTCCTGTCCTGACAGACTGGCGACCTTGCCGAGGGCCTCACAAGGCGTGGAGCTCTAAACAAGCTCTGTTTGGTGTTCCATAGACTCTGTTCTATGCCAGCTCTGTTGTTTAGTACTACTACTACGGTATGTGTGTGTGTAGGACCCAATTGCAGCACAACACGGGAGACATTTGGAAATTACATTTATTAAAGTTCTCTTGAGGTACAGGGTAACACAACAGGAGATATAGTCCACAGGCAGGGGGGGGGTACGGGGACATCCACAGGCTTTGGGGAATCCACGTGTCTTGAACCGGGAACGTCGGAACGGGGAGCAGGCGAGTGTGTGGCAGGGTGGGCGGTCCTTTGCATGGGGGCAGCGCTACCGGCAGGGGTGAGGCAGAAGACGTCGTCTTCCGTTCCGCCTGCTTCGGCAGTCGGGGGAACAAGCGGATGACCAGGAAACCAGGAAACATCGTCGTGGCGGAGACACGCCAAAGAGCCACTGGTACGGGCAGACAGGGAGCAGGGAAGGAATAGTGGTCGGGGACAGAAGGCTTGGGCGTTCTGTCAGGGGAAGCAGGAAGGTCAGGGACAAGCAGGGTTCGGCAACGGTAATCAAACTGTAAATTGCTGGATTGTCTTGCATACGTGGAGCAAAGATAACAATCTGGCAATGTGCCTGTGGAGAGGAGGGGCCTATGTAAGCCGGGTAATTGATACAGGGACAGGTGGAGGTGTTGACTGACTGACGGTGAGAGTGGAAACTTATGGAGTGAAGCGAATCATGACAGGTACTGTGGTCTATGCTAGCTCTGTTGTTTAGTACTAGAGACTTGGTACTCTGTTCCAGCTCTGTTGTTTAACACACTGGGCCTTGGTACTCTGCTTGGTTATACTGTCATACTGGTCGCTCTGAGTGTTTTGTCTTGTATGGTTTGGTGGTGGCGAGCGCGTTTTAACTCAACAGAGTCACCGTTGTCCGTTACCTGCGACTAAACGAGCGTCACTTGCTCGCTAGTTCCTGTGCAGCGCAGTTTTCGGGGGCGGCGTGTGGGCGGGGGGGAGGGGGGGCGGGTGGCGGTGGGGGGTGGGTCGGTTCCTTCAACAACAACACGCAGGCTTTGCAACAAAAGACGCGTCACGCGGGCGGATGAAGGAAGCGCGCATTTCAACTCCCAGCTGTGGACATTCTGCGCCTCAATCCCGTCGCATCTCCAGTCCAATTCCCCTGTGAGAAAAATACAGGGAAAAAAAAAACAGAAAGAAAAAGAAAGAAAAGAAAACTGGTTTATGGAAAAAATAAGGGCAGTTTCATCTGACAAGCTTTTTAAATCTAGGACAGCCGTCCCAAAGAGAGATACACGCGCTCATCTCTGGACTTGAAAGCATCGTGTTAGGCGCGCTAAGAGGGAGAGTGTGAGCGACGGCCATTAGCTGCGTGCTGAAGTTAGCCTGCACGCCTGGAAAGTCCCGGCTCGCCTTCCCATAATGCTATTAAGAATGGTGTGGGGTGGGGTTGTTGTTTTCTTCTTTGTAACGTTAATGGCTTTTTAAATGTGAGCCAAACATATGTACTCTGCTGGCCACGTCTTCTAGGCTGTGGTTTCTTACACAGGGCTGTGGGGCTGGGGACCGCTGGAGACATTTCATCTGCTGGCACGTTCCTGGTTTGATTGCTTTCTTTGTTTGTTTCCCGTCTGAGCTGAGGACTTTTTAACACGGATTTTGTTTGGCAACGTCATTTGATATAATATAATGTCATCATAATCAATTATAATTTCTTTCGTTTTGAAGCAATACATACAAAACATTTTATTTACTCGTTTCGGGATATATGTTTGTTCATGCATTATCATATAATTAATTGTTAATTGAAAAGTGCATGCATACTAGCATCAGATGATGGTTGGGTTTATGTTTACCAGGGATGAAGACATGGTGAAGATGATGATGGTGGTGGGAATGGTGAGTATGGTGAGGATTATGATGGTCAGGTCGACCATGGCGGGGATGTTACGGGCGGCAGTAGCTGTAGGAGGTAAGAGCGATTGTCTGGCAACTGGAAGGTTGCCGGTTCGAGGCCCCGGGCTGTCGAGTGTCGAGGTGTCCCCTGAGCAAGACGCCACCTAACCCTAACTGCTCCTGACATGTTGGTTGTTACCTTGCATGGTTGACACCGCCGCCGGTGAATGTGAGGCAATAATGTAAAGTGTTTTGTTAAATTTACCATGATGATGATGATGATGAGGGTGATGTGTGGGAACAACTGGTTTGGTCAGTACTCGACCACACACTCCCCCAGGCAGCACCACATGTGAGCACGTGTTTACGAGGTGCCGACGCAGGGGGAACCGTATGAACTGGTGTTCTGCTGGACGAATGTTTTCCTCTTGGCCGACCGTCCGTAAACAGCTTACAGATGTTCCCAGCATCGCAGTAGTCGCCCATTAAGAGCACACTGTGTGGCTGCACCGGTTGCACCCCGTCAGTCACTCACACCCTCAGCCATTCACACCCTCAGCCAATCACACCCTCAGCCAATCACACCCTTAGCCAATCACCCTCTCAGCCAATCACAACCTCAGCCATGACGGTGATAGGATGCACTTTAATTGTGCAGCAGCTACATATGGACATCGCACTGACAGGAACAACAGAATGAAACATCACAGATTGCTTTTATCACAGAGGTTTTTACAAACTGTTTTACACACTCGACCTCTTTTTTATTTATTTAAAGAGTTCATGTATTAACTTATTCATATTCATGTTAATATGATAATCGTGTGTTGATTTATTTGCCGGCGATGACGGAATAATAGCTTTGATCTATTATCAATGTTGTTGTTGTTGTTGTTTTCCATGGTTACAAGAATAGCTCGGAGCAATGGCCTTGTCTCATCGCACACACACATGCTCTCATACACACACACACACACACACACACAAACACACACACACACACACACGCATGCACACACACACACACACACACTCACTCACTCCCCCAAAAACACACACACACACGCACACACAAATACAAACGTACACACATACATACAGACACACTCATACAAAAACACACACACACACACACACACATACTCCCACTCTCACACGCATGCATACACACGCACAAACACACACACACACACACACACACACACACACACACACAGCGGTGAGAGCTGGGGTAGGGGTGGTGGGGTGGTGGAGGGTGGATGAAAGCAGCCGGGTGGGGGCGGTGTGTGTGTGTGGAGCGGGCAGAGGTAAACACTGTTATCAGCTGACCAGATTAGCCCTCCTCCAGAGAGAGTGAGGCAGCAGCAGCCAGCAGCCAAATGACCAGATCCTATCTGGGAGGGAGGGAGGGAGGGAGGGAGGGAGAAGCTGGAGGGTCCAGAGGATAGAGGCGGGGCTTAGCTCAGGTGGAAGGCTGCAGGGATCCAGATGTGGCTGCTGTAGGTATGGCTGGTGAAGCTGTCAAAATAAAGCAGACAGGCTGAAGAGTGAGAGGAGTGGGGTCTGGTGTGTGGCGGTACTGGATGAGTACAGGTCTGCATCCCACTCTCCACACCAGCATCCTGTGTAGTAGGCAAGGGTAGCACGCAGTAGTGTGTTCCAAATCCTAATTCCACGTAGTAGGCAAGAAATAGTATCCTAAAAGTACCCAGATGGCGTACTGTTTCGTGGTGTGCAAACTACACTGCGGTCGCTCCGATAACCCACAATGCATTTCGTCAGGAGGACGAGGGCGAGGACCTCTCAAACCCGTCATTAAGTTTATTCTGGCTCGGGATGGCTGGACCCGGCACGCACAGTGCGGGCCAGCCGGGACCAGGGATGGGTGGGACCTGGGAGCAGGGACTGGCGGGAGCTGCTGTGGTCCAGCCGGGACCGGGACTCGGGGTGGCTGGGACCTGGGAGCAGGGACCGGCGGGAGCTGCTGTGGTCCAGCCGGGACCGGGACTCGGGGTGGCTGGGACCAGGGAGCAGGGACCGGCAGGAGCTGCTGTGGTCCAGCCGGGACCGGGACTCGGGGTGGCTGGGACCAGGGAGCAGGGACTGGCAGGAGCTGCTGTGGTCCAGCCGGGACCGGGACTCGGGGTGGCTGGGACCAGGGAGCAGGGACCGGCAGGAGCTGCTGTGGTCCAGCCGGGACCGGGACTCGGGGTGGCTGGGACCAGGAAGCAGGGACCGGCAGGAGCTGCTGTGGTTCAGCCGGGACCGGGACTCGGGGTGGCTGGGACCATGCAGTAGGGACCGCAGAAGCTGCTGTGGTCCAGCCGGGACCGGGACTCGGGGTGGCTGGGACCATGCAGTAGGGACCGGCAGAAGCTGCTGTGGTCCAGCCGGGACCGGGACTCGGGGTGGCTGGGACCATGCAGTAGGGACCGGCAGGAGCCGAGCCGCGAGCATGGCCAGCTGGCCGGTGAGTCCGTCGAGTGCTCGCTGCAACTCGCCCTGGTTGACGCGTGCCTGCCATAGTACGGCGGATCCCGAGTCTGAGTCTGCTGGGTCCATTATTGGTCGGATCATTCTGTCATGGGAGTTGGCAGTAGGACCCAATCGCAGACTCAGGACTCGGGGTTTTGTGGTGGAATAAATGTTCTTTATTTACCGTGATGACGGGTAGATGAACAGACAGGCAGGTGATGAACAGACAGGCAGGTGATGAGCAGACAGGCAGGTGAGGAACAGGCAGGACAAAATCCATACGGGTAGTAGACAGGTAAATTAACAACAGGTATTTTGTAACAATGATCCGACTCTCGTGGGTGGAGAGCCGGGGCTTTTATGCCGTGATTAATTGTTGATTGCGGACAGCCGCGAACATAGCGCAGGTGCCGCTAATCGTCCAGGGGCGGCACTGGCGCCCGGGAGCCCCGCTAACGCTCCAGGGGCGGCATTGGCGCCCGGGAGCCCGGGGCCACGATGGAGATCGTGACAGTAATAGGGATCTCAGTGAGTATTGCAGGTATGCCACGTGGAGAGGTTATAAAGGATTTAGCTAAAATTTCACCCTGAGGTCCCAAAGTAGGGATTATGGCCGTAGGGTATCCTGTCCAGTGTGAATGTGATATTTCACCCAGGTACCTACAGTGTGAGGATATTTCACAATCATGGAAGAGATCGACCAGACTGTCAGTGTGTCTGATATCACCATACTACGTGGGAGGATATTTTCACCATCCTACATGAGAAGGATATTCACCTTTACACAGTGAGAAGGATATTCACCTGGTAATACAGTGGGAAGGATATTCACCAGGTAATACAGTGAGAAGGATATTCACCTGGTAATACAGTGGGAAGGATATTCACCAGGTAATACAGTGAGAAGGATAGTGAGT
>PIJE02002710.1:0-59220 GCA_002895965.2 Coryphaenoides rupestris
GGAGCACCTAATTGGAGGGACTGGGTCCTTGGATGGAAAGGGTGCCAGAGGCTTCATGGTGGGTACATACCTCTTCAAATGCCATGCCCTGCATTCTTCTCTGTCATTTAATTAAGCACAATCACGACAGAAATCCCCACTTGTGACCCAGACACTCACTTTATAAACGTTTTATCTGCGCCAAAGCTGACAGTTTGGCTTCTTTGAGATGGCCAGCCTAGGGCTTCTCGTGTGGTGACTGCTCCTAATTAAATACAAATTGGGTTGGTCCTTTCATCTACATTGTGGTAAGAGATAATTTCCTTTGAAAATGGAATCCAAATCTCTTCATATTCAAATGTATAACTTAATACTTTCTTTATACTATATTTAGAAGTGCATTTTAAAGTTATACCTGCGATTTGAGGCATTACTTACTAACCATTGAGCTACATTTTTAAATGGAGCAAAATGTTTTTTGTTAAAATGTAGTCAACAAAATGCATGGAGTGAATGAGGTCATAGACTGAATCTGACACACGAAATAGAGGAGGTGGGAAGAGATGACTTCAGAGCAGACAGGACCGTCTCAACCCATTTGATTGAGCACCTAATAAATACCACAACTGGGTGGCAACCGTAAATCAGGGCCCTGAAGTTAGCCAGTATCCCTTTACTGAGCTGTGATGGAAATATAGCCCAGGATCCATTCCACTGCCACCGCCCATCTCACCTCCTCGTCCAATCAGAGAGCTGTTTACGTACAGTGGATGAGAACTGAAGGCTTGGTGGCGTTGGCATGTTAAAGGTGTACATAAAAGTGTGACATTCTCTTAACGATGCTAAAATGTAAATAATAATAATAAATATAGCTGCAGGCAGCAATGCGGGGTCCTACGAACATGGCCAAGCTTGATGAGGACTTCTTATCTATTGACCTAGACATTGCACATTAACCCTTGTGTTCAGGTCATGTTTTTGATTCTCATCCAATGTTCGTGGGTCTGGTGGACCCACTGCATTATTGAGTTTTTAAATCAATAAAACCATAACAACTTATGTAAGAAATACTTAACAGATGTTTACTTTATCTCAATTACAAGCAATATAGACAGCATATATGGTTAATATTTGCCATTTACTTACCTCTGTTAGATCACATTTATCAATAAGAGCACCGCCGCTCCTGTCTCCGCCCTCTCCCGTGTTCCTCCCCTTCCTGTCCTTTCCCGACCTCTGGCGCTCTCCGTTCCGGGGCCCGGCGGCCCTTGTCTGCTGCATCCGCCTCTTCTCCCTCCTCCCTCGCGTCCTTTGGTTTCGTCTCCCCTTGCCTCTGGTGCCTCTTCCTTCTTTTGCCGCGTTCTTTTCTTCCTTCCTGGTTCCTCTTTCGGCTGCCCCGCCCCACCGTTTTCCCGCGGTCCGCCTCGGGTTGCGCCCCTCCGCCCGGCCTCTGGCCCTCGCTCGCTGCGGCGCGGGCCGGCCCGGCCGCCTTCTACGGCCCCCGGCCCGCCCCCCCGGGTCCTCTGGCCCCAGCACCCTGCCCCTCCAGCACCCTGCCCCTCCCGCCCGGCCTCGCCGCCCCCCCCCCTGCCCCCCCACCCCCCCACACCCCCCCCCACCCCCCCCCCCCGCCCCCCCCCCGCCCCCCCCCCCCCCCCCCTCCCCCCTCTCTCTTCCCCCTGCCCCCTCTCCCCCCCTCTCCTCTCTCCTCCCCTCTGCCCCCCTCTCCCCCTCTCCCCCTCTGCCCCCTCTCCCCTGGTCTCTCTCCCTCTGCCCCCTCTCCCCTGGTCTCTCTCCCTCTGCCCCCTCTCCCCTGGTCTCTCTCCCTCTGCCCCCTCTCCCCTGGTCTCTCTCCCTCTGCCCCCTCTCCCTGGTCTCTCCTCTGCCCCTTCTCTCCTGTACCACCTCCGTCCTGGTCCCTCTCTTCCCCCCCACCCGGCGGCGGCGCCACTGTCAGCATGTTTAAAGGACCATTACGTAGTTGTACATTATAATAATTCTGACCAAATTTGACCACACAGTGTTCTTTGCCCTCTGTTCCCCATCCTTGGCGTTCCTCTTCTCTTTCCAGACTCTCCACCCTAGCCAAGGCTTCACTGAGTCTGGCCCTTAGATCACCGGGAGATGTAGGCCGTGCATAAGAGTGGTCCTAGTAGAAACAAGGATGAAAATATTTTGAGTCATGTTTATATCACATTCAGTCACAGCCGGTCAATTCATAGCTAGTACAATGTGCTGTCAGCTGGCCTGCATTTTTAATCTCATCACCCCTCAATCGTGTGTGTGTGTGTGTGTGTGTGTGTGTGTGTGTGTGTGTGTGTGTGTGTGTGTGTGTGTGTGTGTGTGTGTGTGTGTGTGTGTGTGTGTGTGTGTGTGTGTGTGTGTGTGTGTGTGTGTGTGTGTGTGTAAGGCGATTCTTCTGACGGAGTTGGTGTTCTTGGGATGCTCGTCGTGCCAGAGGACCCTGGTGTTGTGGTGCTGGTGGCCTGAGGAAGTCGCCGGTCCGTCCCTCTCCGCAGCTATCGATTGCCAGATTCCTTTTCAGTTGCTCAACCCGATGCGGACCTCGGGAAAACCGGGTGCGTTTCAGCCTAAATATTAACCATGAATGAATAAATAACACGAATAATGAATAACGCACATAGTCAAGTTGATACGAAACCCATGACTCTGATGTTATTATGGTAGATGACGGAGCAGCAGCGGTCCTCCTGGCCCCTGAACTTATAGCGCCTAGTTCTTTAAGACAGTGATGTGTAGTAACACTGGTATTGTCTTACACTTATGTCTGTTACTGCAAATAAAGTAATCTTGAATTTGGAATCAGTCTGTTGTGTTTAGTATTTATTATACTGGTACTTTTCATCCCATATTTTTAAGAGGAAACAGAAATCCCTTCACTTGTTTAATCAGTCAAAATGTCTCCAGCACTTAGTCCTCATATGATATTAATATATTATTATTTATAATAGTACAATTCATTGAATATAAAAACGATTAATCAAAATCAGTTAAATGTAAACGTTAGTGCTTTTTATTCAGAAAACCCCCAGTTTCCAAGTCTACTTGTATTTGTTTACAGGGCGGACGCAGCAACGGGCCAACACAGCCAATGCCCCGTCTATGTATGTCTATGATCATGAAATGAAATCCGTGTGTGAGCACATTAAATCTGTGTGTGAGCACATTAATGTCTATTAATTGACATTGTTTTAAAGTGGTCTTATTGGTAAATGTGATCTAACAGAGGTAAATGGCAAATATTAACCATATATGCTGTCTATATTGCTTGTAATTGAGATAAAGTAAACATCTGTTTAGGTTTATTGATTTAATTGACATAAGTTGTTATGGTTTTATTGATTTAAAAACTCAATAATGCAGTGGGTCCACCAGACCCATGAACATTGGATGAGAATCAAAAACATGACCTGAACACAAGGGTTAATGTGCAATGTCTAAGTCAATAGATAAGAAGTCCTCATCAAGCTTGGCCATGTTCGTAGGACCCCGCATTGCTGCCTGCAGCTATATTTATTATTATTATTTACATTTTAGCATCGCTAAGAGAATGTCACACTTTTATGTACACCTTTAACATGCCAACGCCACCAAGCCTTCAGTTCTCATCCACTGTACGTAAACAGCTCTCTGATTGGACGAGGAGGTGAGATGGGCGGTGGCAGTGGAATGGATCCTGGGCTATATTTCCATCACAGCTCAGTAAAGCGATACTGGCTAACTTCAGGGCCCTGATTTACGGTTGCCACCCAGTTGTGGTATTTATTAGGTGCTCAATCAAATGGGTTGAGACGGTCCTGTCTGCTCTGAAGTCATCTCTTCCCACCTCCTCTATTTCCTGTGTGTCAGATTCAGTCTATGACCTCATTCACTCCATGCATTTTGTTGAGACTACATTTTAACAAAAAACATTTTGCTCCATTTAAAAATGTAGCTCAATGGTTAGTAAGTAATGCCTCAAATCGCAGGTATAACTTTAAAATGCACTTCTAAATATAGTATAAAGAAAGTATTAAGTTATACATTTGAATATGAAGAGATTTGGATTCCATTTTCAAAGGAAATTATCTCTTACCACAATGTAGATGAAAGGACCAACCCAATTTGTATTTAATTAGGAGCAGTCACCACACGAGAAGCCCTAGGCTGGCCATCTCAAAGAAGCCAAACTGTCAGCTTTGGCGCAGATAAAACGTTTATAAAGTGAGTGTCTGGGTCACAAGTGGGGATTTCTGTCGTGATTGTGCTTAATTAAATGACAGAGAAGAATGCAGGGCATGGCATTTGAAGAGGTATGTACCCACCATGAAGCCTCTGGCACCCTTTCCATCCAAGGACCCAGTCCCTCCAATTAGGTGCTCCACTCTCACTCTCTCTCTCTCTCTATCTCTCTCCCTCTATCAGTCTCTGTCTCTCTCTCTGTACTTATCTGTCTCTCTCTCTGTCTGTCTCTCTCCCTCTCTCTCTGTTTATCTCGCTCCCTTTCTGTCTCTCTGTCACTCCCTCTCTCCCCCTATGTCTCTCTCTCTCTCCCTCTGTCTGTCTCTCTGTCTACTCTCTCTCTCTGTCTGTCTCCTGCCTCTGCCAGTCTGTGTTCAGGAATGTGCCAACCAGACAGCCAGCCACCCAACACCCCGTCTCTCTCTCTCTCTTTTGTGTGGGCACTTTCTCACAGGAACCTCAGCACAGGAGAAGTAGAGGTGTGAGGTGGATCATACCACCTGACTGCAGGTCGGGGGAGGGGGGGGGAGATTAGCACATTCCCTCTCAGCAGAGGTTCAAGGGCCAACGAGGTGTGAGTGTCTGGGTGGCACAGCTATGCCACGGCTAACAGAGAAAGAGAGAGAGAGAGAGAGACATAGCCACATATGGAGGGGATTTACGCACCAGCGACCGCGCCTCTGGTCCCGGGTGGGATGTGATGTTTTTAAAAGATATGATAGACTTTATGAATCCATAAAAGGGCAACTAGACACCACCTCGTGCACACACACCCACACCCGCTTTGCTTGTGGGTACATCATTCGGCGGTCTGTTAGCATATACAGATTTGTGTAGCAATTAGCATACTATTTGTCTTTAATCAAAACAATCCAAACAATATTTGGGTTTTTATATCGGCAATCTCCTGCGAGAGAGAAGCTGGGAGACACCGGTCTAAAATGTCATCTTCAGTTTAAGCACAGATGGTTCTATAATGGGATGATTTGTGGTTTGAGAGTCAAGTCTTCCTTCCAGAGATACGGGTCATTCCACGAACACGTACATAGATGGCGAGGCATGCAGGTGTTGCTGGAGGTTACAACGCCCCACACACGCCTGAAACATGTGTTGGAAAGTATGCCGGGCATGTCAAAAGCAAGGCATGTGATTACAGACATTCCACTGTTGTTTTAGTGCCGCCTAATCCCCGTTTCCCCGTGAAAATGTGATGTAAACAAAACCACAAAACCCTCCGTGGAATGTATGTTGATCATAAATGTATTGACCTGTTAAAACTTGCAAAACGTGGACAACATATGTTTAAGTTAAGTTTGGTTTGACATTTGACATTTATTATACTGGTACTTTTCATCCCATATTTTTAAGAGGAAACAGAAATCCCTTCACTTGTTTAATCAGTCAAAATGTCTCCAGCACTTAGTCCTCATATGATATTGATCAAACAAAATATGGACAACTGACTTGCATAATATATTGGGCATATTTATAATAGTACATGCCCAATATATTAATATATTATTATTATTTATAATAGTACAAGTTCATTGAATATAAAAACAATTAATCAAAATCAGTTAAATGTAAACGTTAGTGCTTTTTATTCAGAAAAACCCCAGTTTCCAAGTCTACTTGTATTTGTTTACAGGGCGGACGCAGCAACGGGCCAACACAGGCAATGCGCCGTCTATGTATGTCTATGATCATGAAATGAAATCCGTGTGTGAGCACATTAAATCTGTGTGTTTAAGTTAAGTTTGGTTTGACATTGTGAAAAGAAATCCGCAATCAATGCAAAAATGGAGTGAAAACTAACATGCTACAACATTGGTTTTGAGTTTTTAATCTTCCCAAGCTGGGCTAAGACAGTGACACAAAAATTAAGACAAATATTAGGAATTTGTACTAAATGTGCAAATTAAAAGGCTTCTACAAATCCTTAAAGCAAATCTATACAGTTATTTACAAAAATGTCTTCTACTCAAAGTACTCACTACTCAAAAACAACATGGACTAGCTTATAGAAAAAGTCAACAACCGCGGACAGAAGACTGAAGACTTGGTCACTTGTGTCCACAATATCGCAAAGAGCGCATTATTATATTTTGGCAAATTGGACCCCTCACACAAGACATAATCTTAGAACTGTGGAATAGTTTTTTTTACAAATAAGTACATTCACAAAAGAAGTAGTCAAATGCCCCTTTTCCACGGTCACTGTACGGCGCGTTACGGCACGGCATGGTACTTTTCGGGTCTGTTTCCATTACAACTGAGTACCATATAGTACCTCCTCGACGTGGGCGGGGTCGTCATAACACGGCTGCGCGAACTGCCGTGACGTCATTTACACCGCGCCAAGCCACGCACAAAACCGGAAGACCAGAACAACAACAACACAACAATTTGGTTTTTGGTTTTTCTTGGTGAGGTCATTTTTAAAAGTCAGGTTTTAAAAAGTGGTGTGGTCGAGTCTCGTGTTTATTTATGTCTGGTCGGTCGTCGCACGCTTATGACGCTCCCAGTGACGACACTCGTCGGCCAATCAGTGGAAGGCAGTCGGCTGACGTCACGTCATAGTACCGCTTCGGCTGGCTTGGAACCAGGGGCAGATGTGATACCAAATAGTACCTGATATCAGGTACTACGTGCTAGTGGAAACACGCAAATACCGCGCCGTACCGTGCCGTACCGCGCGGTACCGTGACCGTGGAAAAGGGGCAAAAGTGACCTATTGATGTTATATAAAAACAGACAGAAGTCAGTCTACGTTCAGCAAAAAAAAGAGGCAAATGCATTTTCTACACAAAACAATAACTGTACATAACCCTGAGACACGTCGCACATTTCAAAAAAGACACGGCGTACGAGAACATAATTCATCGTCGCGGCTTGAGCGCGCGGGGCCCTTGGATCTCGGCGGTTCCCCACGCGCCCGCCTGCCAAACTCGCTTTAAGTCGAGGAAGAAGATACAAATTTAGGCTGACCAAAATTGAAGGAAGCTCGAGTCCAACTGTCTAAAAATACAGTGGCAGGAGGAGAAGAGAGGAGGGAGATTGCTCCTTGTATTTTTTTGCACAAAAATAAAAAAATACAATCCTACAATTCCTTCCTTCCCGTGGTCCGACTCTCGCTGTCCTCGGCCTGCGCTTTTGTCAGCAGTTTGAAAATACAACCTTTGCACCTGAGCGACAAAAGAGACACCGCCGCCATTGTCGCCATGTTGGAAAGGAGGTGAGGTGTAAGAGCCACACGAACAACAACAACAACAACAACAACAACAACAACGCGACAAGGACACCGCTAGCCCTGGGTCCCTTTCACAGTCGGGTTTGCAAACCAAAAAGGTTTGCAAACAAAAGCACTTCCTGGTCGTGGCGTCACCGGACAGGTCGTTAAAAGAAAAGAAACGAAAAGAAAAGAAAAGAAAAAAACAACAGCCCGCCACACACACACACACGAACACACGTGAGTGTGAACTTGTGCACGCTTTTCTTTGAGGCGGAGACTCGTACGCCACCCGAGAGGAAGTTGACACAGTGGGGGAGGGGTGTAGTCGTGTTGGTTCAGCAGCAGTATACCGGGGCCACACAGCGAGTCCTTCACCACATCTCCTACGCCCTCGCAAAACAGGGCAAGGAGAGGGAGGCAAGGAGAGGGAGACAGGGAGAGGGAGAGAGAGAGAGAGGGGGGGTGAGGGAGACAGAGACAGAGAGACATTTCCCTTTTAGTCAAGTCCAGCATGTGGTTAACAGGCCCCCGGTCCTAATGCCTTCTGTTGTAACAGTGCTGTTTAAGAGTCCGTTGGCGGTCCGTGTGCGGCCGAGCGGTGTGCATGGCAACGCGGGGGGGGGGGGGGGGCTTTCTACACTCCGCAGGGCCACAGGCATGGGAAAGTCACACAGGAGCCCCCCGGGGTAAACACATCAGGTGGAAGGAGAGGAGAGGAGAAGAAGAGAGGAGGAGGAAGAGAAGAGGGCCTTCCTCCTGGTGGGAGAGCGCTGGCAGGAAGGTCTCTCTCTGGACCCGCCCTCCAGCCTCCTCCTCAGCGTTGGGTCCTTCATGGTGGTTTCGGGGTGGGACGGACCGCAATGACCAATGCCCACACCACACCACACCCCACCAACTCCTCCCAATCCTTCGGCTGGCCACACCGCCCCCCCCCTCCACAGAATTCCGCAGCCGTCGCGAGGAGACATGGGCCGCATTCCAGACTCCACCGTGCCGATCTGCAGAGAGAGAGGGAGAGAGAAAGAAAGAAAATGGATAATAGTTTAGGCATCCCGATAAGCCGATTTATGCGCGCACTTCTGCCACATGACCAGAGGGCAGCGCGGACCTTTTCGCACGGGGGACCGGTGAGGAATGCGTCTGACGGGGCTCAGCGCCGATGATCTGCTTATCGGCCAGTGGCGTGTCAGCTATCTGCGCTACGTACACAAGACGCTCATAAGATCTGGGGACAGGACATGCTTCCGGGGGGGGGGGGGTTGGGTGGTGGGTCATTTGATTGAGGAAATCCATTGCGTGGCGAGCAGCAGGGGTGGCAATGGATCGACACAGGACAGAATATCAGCCGCGTCCCGGCATTTGGTTCCAATCATGCCCCTAGCGTCTATTTCAGCGCTACGGTGGCTCCGTGTCCGTGTCCGCTTGCGCGTTCCTTCGTGGTGCGATGTGGCGCTCCTAAAATGTGTTGGGTACTAGTTAAATTACACACACGCTGGTGAATTCTTCGGGTTCCAGGGCAGGACTCTCCCTCTCTTCTCTCTCTCGCTCATCCCTGTATTTTCCCGTGGAGAGATAGTTGCATCTCCCTAGCGTGGAATGCTGCAACTGATCATTTGGGTGTAGCAGAGGCAATATTTAGCTCTGCCCTGCATATTTTCAGCAATAATGCAATTCCGACAAGATAGATGAAGGGCGTGTGTGTGTGTGTGTGTGTTACAATGTTACAGTGTGTGTGAGTGTGTGTTTCTATCTTAAGGCAAAACAGGACTGTCTGACATTTACACACAGTCATTGCGCTGGAGGTGTGTTTGGCTAGCCTAATGAGCTCTCATTAGCATGTCAGCCAAAGCGGGTCATTCTTACACAAGCGAGTGAGCCTATTCTGAGCCCCAAGCATCTTCATTGTGCTGTTGTGCTACTAGCTTACAATGCCCCGAGCTCAATGAAGTGAATTCCCCACTAGACCGCCGTATCATAAATAAACCTTACAGCATACGACTCAATTAACTCCGGATTAAGCTTTGACTGATTCAGTTTGCCCGACGGAAACAAAGAGAGAGACCCATTCTTGTGCTGTACTGAAGGATAAGCACAAATAAGACTTTGATGCAGAATACCTTGCGACACTGTACTGGTCTAGGATGCAGAATATGTAGCACCTAAAAGGGAAGCTCGCTGGCTTTCCCTTTGTTGGACGGCAGAGTGTGTGTGTGTGTGTGTGTGTGTGTGTGGGTGTGTGTGCGCGTGTGCGTGTGCGCGTGCGGTACAGAGGGGTTGAGGAGCACACCAGCTCCATTTAAAATAGATTATTTTACACTCTGTCTGCCACAGCCCACCACATGAATAATTCTCAGTGTTAAACTCATGCATCCAGAAGTCTGAGTGAAAGAGTGTGAAGGTTTCATTATAACACTGTATGTAATGTAGGTCTGTGTATTTGATACAGCTAGCATCCCTGCCGGCAGCATTGCACAGAATTAGGGCCGGGCGATTAATCGATCTGGAATCGAGATTGCGATAAAATTATTGTCGATCTCGATCTATCAGCCTTCGCGATTTTTCCCGATCTGGATAAATCTGACAGCAGCGTCATGACGCACCGGAAATAAACGCGACAACAGTGTTTTGGCTCGACACGCCCATTTATACCACGGCACGAGGCGCTGTTTACCAACAGCGACGCAAAAAAAGGACAACAGCATGAGTGACACCAGCGAGGAACGCGAGTTCCAAAGTGACCAAATTGTTGTCAAAAAGCGCCTCACAAAGTCTATGATATGGAACTGGTTTGGTTACTTTAAAAAACGACAAGGCGCAGAAAAACGACCGTCTGCGTCTACATGTCGTCGACGGTGTTGACCTAAACGGGGAAAAATGTGCACAAGCTAAAATGTGTTGCATAATGACACAAATCTGTAAACAGTGTTTACAGATTTCATTTAAGAGCTGTAAAGCCAGTATAATCCTTTTTTTTTATTTATTATTATATTATTATTATTACTACGTTGTTGTTTTCGTTTGATGCCGTTCCGTGCTCATACGGTGTCTCTCTGCAACAAATAATAATTTGGATCTGAAAATATGATGTTTTAACGTTGACTTACTTGACTTTCTTAAAGTAGTTGGTTTCTTTGTAGTTGGGTCCCCCCCGCCAAATGTATCCCTGTTAATTAATGTACCCCCTCCCCTAGGCAAATAAAACACTTGAGCATAAAGAAAGTTTCAAAAAGGAGATTGAAGAAGCTTATACAGTAGCCAGGAGTGCATTCAGCGGGCCAGCTGGACTGGGGGGGGGGGGACCGGGAAGCAGGGGGAGCAGGGGCAGGTCGTCCGTAGCCCGGTAATTAATCTGCATTACATAACACTCATCCGCCTCAGAAGTGGCACCAAAGTGGCTCGCCTTCAATCAAACACAGACTCTCTCTTTGTGTCCCGCCTGGCCTACTGGGGGGGGGGGTAATGTTTTCGCTAGGGGTGGTGTGGGGGGGTGGGTTCGCGGAGAGTCACGGCAGACAGTACGACAGAGGGGTGGGTGTGTGTGTGTGTGTGTGTGCGTCCCACTCTGCCCTCCCTCCCCCCCGCGCACACACACACGGCGAGACCCCTTAAAGACAAATTTATACGGCCGAGCTGTCTGAAATGTGTTGTGTAGTGATTTATACGTCGGTCAATAAGGTGTCCTCGTAGGCGCCGCCGCTCATTTGCAAACACGGTGGGGGGGGGGGCAAAAAGGAACGCTGTAGGGATGTGTGGATGTGGATGTGTGGGGGTGTGGATGTGGGTGTGTGTGTGCGCGCGTGCCTCTCAAATATTGCATCAAGGCCTGTATCTCTCGGCGTGTTCGGTCCTGGAGGAGGAATTTTTGCAATCATCAAACGCCCGCCCTCTGGGTTTGGTCATGATGATGCGCTCGTGGTGCAACATCAGAGGCTAATTGCAGAAGTCGAGCTCGCCGACGTGGTCCCCGCGCGGGGCGGGAAGATAACCGCTGGATGTGTCGGAAAGGTTAAACCTCGATCCGTCCTCCACATCTGCCAGCCTTGCATGTTCAATCAGCCAACCAAAGGAATTCCCCCCCCACCCCACCCCACATCACTACTAGTGCACTGTTGGCTAAAACACACATTCTGTACAACAGAGAATGAAATGCCAGTGTACAGTGCCTGCCCATTTTAAAAGGAAGTCTTCCAGCTTCTTCCAACTGTGCTCGATTCTTGTAGCTACTCTGCACTCTCTCAAGGTTGTTGTTTTTTTTGTAAGGAATCTTTTTATCTTTGCATTAGTTACACCATTTTTTTCTTGTATGCTTTGAGCATTCTCAGCCTCACTTATAAGTGCCGTCGGACAGGAAGGGAAAGGGAAAGGGGAAGTGCATTTCGGAGCCCAATCTTTACAGTCATCTCTCCACTCCAGCGCTATCTTTTTATAAAGCAAGAGCCCCGCGTTCGCTATCTCTCTCTCGTGTGTTGTGCCGGTCTCTCTCATCAGTGCCAAGATGGCGGCGGAGATGTGTACGGCTTTGATGCTTTCGCTTTGGTGGAGTTGACCTTGGCGTGGCGGAGTAACAACCCGGCACCGGGAGACGGACCGGAGCTAATGCCTGGTGACAAGCCGGGTCCTTGTTGTGTAATAACTGTCTGCTTGAAGGTTGGATAATGGACTGGGATTCTTTTTTTTTCCCTCCCCCTCCCCGGCATCAAAGATGGCTGACCGTCCTTTTTGTCCGTCTCTTTGTTTGTTAGTTTGTCAGGAATGCGATGCAATTCTGTGTAGGGCTGGGCGACCCTTTTTTTAAAGCATGAATCATTAAAGTGACTTGACTTACTTGACTTTCTTAAAGTAGTTGGTTTCTTTGTATCCCTGTTAATTAATTTCGCTGAATTAATTCTCCTATTCGCTTGAAACCTTTCTTTATGCTCAAGTGTTTTATTTGCCTAGGGGAGGGGGTACATTAATTAACAGGGATACATTTGGCGGGGGGACCCAACTACAAAGAAACCAACTACTTTAAGAAGTCAAGTAAGTCAACGTTAAAACATCATATTTTCAGATCCAAATGATTATTTGTTGCAGAGAGACACCGTATGAGCACGGAACGCATCAAACGAAAACAACTGTAGTAATAATAATAATAATAATAATAAAAAAAAAAAAAGGATTATACTGGCTTTACAGCTCTTAAATGAAATCTGTAAACACTGTTTACAGATTTGTGTCATTATGCAACACATTTTAGCTTGTGCACATTTTTCCCCGTTTAGGTCAACACCGTCTGACGACATGTAGACGGTCGTTTTCTGCGCCTTGTCGTTTTTAAAGTAACCAAACCAGTTCCATATCATAGACTTTGTGAGGCGCTTTTTGACAACAATTTGGTCACTTTGGAACTCGCGTTCCTCGCTGGTGTCACTCATGCTGTTGTCCTTTTTTTGCGTCGCTGTTGGTAAACAGCGCCTCGTGCCGTGGTATAAATGGGCGTGTCGAGCCAAAACACTGTTGTCGCGTTTATTTCCGGTGCGTCATGACGCTGCTGTCAGATTTATCCAGATCGGGAAAAATCGCGAAGGCTGATAGATCGAGATCGACAATAATTTTATCGCAATCTCGATTCCAGATCGATTAATCGCCCGGCCCTAATTCTGTGCAATGCTGCCGGCAGGGATGCTAGCTGTATCAAATACACAGACCTACATTACATACAGTGTTATAATGAAACCTTCACACTCTTTCACTCAGACTTCTGGATGCATGAGTTTAACACTGAGAATTATTCATGTGGTGGGCTGTGGCAGACAGAGTGTAAAATAATCTATTTTAAATGGAGCTGGTGTGCTCCTCAACCCCTCTGTACCGCACGCGCACACGCACACGCGCACACACACCCACACACACACACACACACACACACACTCTGCCGTCCAACAAAGGAAAAGCCAGCGAGCTTCCCTTTTAGGTGCTACATATTCTGCATCCTAGACCAGTACAGTGTCGCAAGGTATTCTGCATCAAAGTCTTATTTGTGCTTATCCTTCAGTACAGCACAAGAACGGGTCTCTCTCTTTGTTTCCGTCGGGCAAACTGAATCAGTCAAAGCTTAATCCGGAGTTAATTGAGTCGTATGCTGTAAGGTTTATTTATGATACGGCGGTCTAGTGGGGAATTCACTTCATTGAGCTCGGGGCATTGTAAGCTAGTAGCACAACAGCACAATGAAGATGCTTGGGGCTCAGAATAGGCTCACTCGCTTGTGTAAGAATGACCCGCTTTGGCTGACATGCTAATGAGAGCTCATTAGGCTAGCCAAACACACCTCCAGCGCAATGACTGTGTGTAAATGTCAGACAGTCCTGTTTTGCCTTAAGATAGAAACACACACTCACACACACTGTAACATTGTAACACACACACACACACCCGCCCTTCATCTATCTTGTCGGAATTGCATTATTGCTGAAAATATGCAGGGCAGAGCTAAATATTGCCTCTGCTACACCCAAATGATCAGTTGCAGCATTCCACGCTAGGGAGATGCAACTATCTCTCCACGGGAAAATACAGGGATGAGAGAGAGAGAGAGAGGGAGAGTCCTGCCCTGGAACCCGAAGAATTCACCAGCGTGTGTGTAATTTAACTAGTACCCAACACATTTTAGGAGCGCCACATCGCACCACGAAGGAACGCGCAAGCGGACACGGACACGGAGCCACCGTAGCGCTGAAATAGACGCTAGGGGCATGATCGGAACCAAATGCCGGGACGCGGCTGATATTCTGTCCTGTGTCGATCCATTGCCACCCCTGCTGCTCGCCACGCAATGGATTTCCTCAATCAAATGACCCACCACCCAACCCCCCCCCCCCGGAAGCATGTCCTGTCCCCAGATCTTATGAGCGTCTTGTGTACGTAGCGCAGATAGCTGACACGCCACTGGCCGATAAGCAGATCATCGGCGCTGAGCCCCGTCAGACGCATTCCTCACCGGTCCCCCGTGCGAAAAGGTCCGCGCTGCCCTCTGGTCATGTGGCAGAAGTGCGCGCATAAATCGGCTTATCGGGATGCCTAAACTATTATCCATTTTCTTTCTTTCTCTCTCCCTCTCTCTCTGCAGATCGGCACGGTGGAGTCTGGAATGCGGCCCATGTCTCCTCGCGACGGCTGCGGAATTCTGTGGAGGGGGGGGGCGGTGTGGCCAGCCGAAGGATTGGGAGGAGTTGGTGGGGTGTGGTGTGGTGTGGGCATTGGTCATTGCGGTCCGTCCCACCCCGAAACCACCATGAAGGACCCAACGCTGAGGAGGAGGCTGGAGGGCGGGTCCAGAGAGAGACCTTCCTGCAGCGCTCTCCCACCAGGAGGAAGGCCCCTCTTCTCTTCCTCCTCCTCTCTTCTTCTCCTCTCCTCTCCTTCCACCTGATGTGTTTACCCCGGGGGCTCCTGTGTGACTTTCCCATGCCTGTGGCCCTGCGGAGTGTAGAAAGCCCCCCCCCCCCCCCCCGCGTTGCCATGCACACCGCTCGGCCGCACACGGACCGCCAACGGACTCTTAAACAGCACTGTTACAACAGAAGGCATTAGGACCGGGGGCCTGTTAACCACATGCTGGACTTGACTAAAAGGGAAATGTCTCTCTGTCTCTGTCTCCCTCACCCCCCCTCTCTCTCTCTCTCCCTCTCCCTGTCTCCCTCTCCTTGCCTCCCTCTCCTTGCCCTGTTTTGCGAGGGCGTAGGAGATGTGGTGAAGGACTCGCTGTGTGGCCCCGGTATACTGCTGCTGAACCAACACGACTACACCCCCCCCCCACTGTGTCAACTTCCTCTCGGGTGGCGTACGAGTCTCCGCCTCAAAGAAAAGCGTGCACAAGTTCACACTCACGTGTGTTCGTGTGTGTGTGTGTGGCGGGCTGTTGTTTTTTTCTTTTCTTTTCTTTTCGTTTCTTTTCTTTTAACGACCTGTCCGGTGACGCCACGACCAGGAAGTGCTTTTGTTTGCAAACCTTTTTGGTTTGCAAACCCGACTGTGAAAGGGACCCAGGGCTAGCGGTGTCCTTGTCGCGTTGTTGTTGTTGTTGTTGTTGTTTTTGTTCGTGTGGCTCTTACACCTCACCTCCTTTCCAACATGGCGACAATGGCGGCGGTGTCTCTTTTGTCGCTCAGGTGCAAAGGTTGTATTTTCAAACTGCTGACAAAAGCGCAGGCCGAGGACAGCGAGAGTCGGACCACGGGAAGGAAGGAATTGTAGGATTGTATTTTTTTATTTTTGTGCAAAAAAATACAAGGAGCAATCTCCCTCCTCTCTTCTCCTCCTGCCACTGTATTTTTAGACAGTTGGACTCGAGCTTCCTTCAATTTTGGTCAGCCTAAATTTGTATCTTCTTCCTCGACTTAAAGCGAGTTTGGCAGGCGGGCGCGTGGGGAACCGCCGAGATCCAAGGGCCCCGCGCGCTCAAGCCGCGACGATGAATTATGTTCTCGTACGCCGTGTCTTTTTTGAAATGTGCGACGTGTCTCAGGGTTATGTACAGTTATTGTTTTGTGTAGAAAATGCATTTGCCTCTTTTTTTTGCTGAACGTAGACTGACTTCTGTCTGTTTTTATATAACATCAATAGGTCACTTTTGCCCCTTTTCCACGGTCACGGTACCGCGCGGTACGGCACGGTACGGCGCGGTATTTGCGTGTTTCCACTAGCACGTAGTACCTGATATCAGGTACTATTTGGTATCACATCTGCCCCTGGTTCCAAGCCAGCCGAAGCGGTACTATGACGTGACGTCAGCCGACTGCCTTCCACTGATTGGCCGACGAGTGTCGTCACTGGGAGCGTCATAAGCGCGCGACGACCGACCAGACATAAATAAACACGAGACTCGACCACACCACTTTTTAAAACCTGACTTTTAAAAATGACCTCACCAAGAAAAACCAAAAACCAAATTGTTGTGTTGTTGTTGTTCTGGTCTTCCGGTTTTGTGCGTGGCTTGGCGCGGTGTAAATGACGTCACGGCAGTTCGCGCAGCCGTGTTATGACGACCCCGCCCACGTCGAGGAGGTACTATATGGTACTCAGTTGTAATGGAAACAGACCCGAAAAGTACCATGCCGTGCCGTAACGCGCCGTATCGCGCCGTACAGTGACCGTGGAAAAGGGGCATTTGACTACTTCTTTTGTGAATGTACTTATTTGTAAAAAAAACTATTCCACAGTTCTAAGATTATGTCTTGTGTGAGGGGTCCAATTTGCCAAAATATAATAATGCGCTCTTTGCGATATTGTGGACACAAGTGACCAAGTCTTCAGTCTTCTGTCCGCGGTTGTTGACTTTTTCTATAAGCTAGTCCATGTTGTTTTTGAGTAGTGAGTACTTTGAGTAGAAGACATTTTTGTAAATAACTGTATAGATTTGCTTTAAGGATTTGTAGAAGCCTTTTAATTTGCACATTTAGTACAAATTCCTAATATTTGTCTTAATTTTTGTGTCACGTGTGTGTGTGTGTGTGTGTGTGTGTGTGTGTGTGTGTGTGTGTGTGTGTGTGTGTGTGTGTGTGTTCACTCTAGTAGCATGCGTGGAAAACAAGAGTAGTAGTTTCACAAGTGTGTAAAAAGCACACAGGCCAAGCGAAGGCAGCTGACTAACTGTGCAACCTCTCGGCCCCTCGTTAAACATAAAAGGAATATTTACACACACACGCACACACACTCTCTCAAACACACACACATACAACACACAGAGCGTATTATTTGTCTGCTTGACCCCAGTTGAAAGTTGACAGCACTTCTGTGTATTTTTAGATAGCCACTGGTCGCGCCTGCCAAACACTGCAAAACATAGCTCTTCTACTCTCTTCCTACTCCCCCTCAGCTCCTCTTTATTCGTCCACGTTTGCGGAACGCACTCTCTCCCTCCTTCTCCCTCCCTCTCTCTCCCAACACAGCCAACAACTCATCTCCGTCTTGACAAGGACTGCACTAACTCCCAGTCCCCCCCCCTCCATCTCCCAGTCCTCCTCTCCCCACCTCCAGTCCTCGTCGTCCGTCACGGGTGAGAGGGAGACAAGCATCGTCCCGCCGTGGCGTCGGAGGAGCGTGAGGGCCGGAATGCCTGCTTAACTAGCAGGGGCTTCTGGAAGAAATCAGAGCTTTTTCCATCTCGACTGTAATTAAACATGAAGGCAGCGGGCAGCAGGCAGCGCGCAACGGTAGCTAGCAGCAGCAGCAGCAGCGTGAGGATTCCGAACTAAGGGGGACCTTGATCTCTTCCCTCGCCAGCCTGTCTGTCTCCTTTCCCTCAGGAGCCCAAAACAAACATTTAAAATGGCCAACGTAGCCAAACCGACCAAGACGGCCAAGTGTTCGCCGTGCGGGGAAAACCTCAGGGTTCGGTGTTCAGCTGTGATCCGCGGGACGGTTTATAAAAAAAAACCAAAAAAAACAGTGGCTTGGGTTTTCTATTGCTTCTGTTTGGTTTTTGCCTGCAAGCCGGAATAAGTGAGTTTTCAAATGCATCCATGGTGCATTTTAAGAGTATATCATTGGCCATCAAGTATATTGTGTAGATACCGGCATATATCACATTCACAACCTCCACAACCAAAGTGAAAATAACAACATATCGAATGTCACCGAGTCATAGTCTAGTTTCTCGCGTCTACACATGACAGAGTGATCGATGAAGCTCTTCCCCAAAACAGAGGAACTCTAACCACCACCACCATCGTACAACAGGAGTACGATCACGAAGGTGTACACACATAAACACACACACTTCCATTGTCTCCAAACCAGGACCCCTACGCTGGCCTTTACTGTAGGTCCCTCGGGAAAATGTCTCAGGGTTTATACAACCCTCATTCCAGAGGGGCTTGTGGTCGTAAAGCTGGCGTTGCCCATTGATCCGAGGTTAACCTGGTTAAGAAGTTTGAGGCCACAGGGCCAGTAAATATGTCCGCCCCCCCTGGTATTTGTTTTCTAAAAATGAATGAGCGAGGCAGTGTATTAGCGTGAGCTGCCCTTTAGACTAGTAGTACACATACAGAGCCACACACTGTAGATAAACATGCGGCTAATTGCTCCTAGCACAGTGGCACAGTGTATGTGTGCATTTGCATGCGTGTGTGTGTGTGTGCGCTCTTCCCTAGTAATAATATGTCATTACCTTATATCAAGTAACTGTATTTTCCCTTTGGCCCGGAGTCATGAAACCTAAACCCGCTCCCCGAGCACCAGCCACACGTTGGGCTGCTTCCTCTTCCTCTTGCAGATTCCCAACCGGTTTTTCCTGAAACTAGATTTAATCTCGGAATCGAGCGAAAAAAGGCGAATGGGTGACACACCACGGCAGCCACCTGTCTGGTTTTCCCTCCGGCATGTTCCAACAATCTTTGTTTGTCGTCACAGTCGTCTGCGTTGCTTTGTTTTGTTTTTTGACGCTGAATTAAAGTTACAGCACTGTTGTCGGTACATACCATAGAACCATGTCACGTTTTGTTGTCATGCTTTCAAGCTATACAAAAAAAAATGCTGGTGGTGATGTCAGTCAACATAGAAAAGATGTTGCTATGTGGGGTGGGAGGGTGGTGGAGATGATTTCCATGATATAGACACTGATTTATGGGGTGGGGGGGAGACACCACCTGGAACATCTAGTATGTGCCGTGACCTCAGAAACAGTCACCAATACATCAGAGAGATGTGTGCTACAGCATTGCCTCATCCCACAGAACGTAGTTAGCGGGTTTAAGATTAAAAAAGTTTAAGTCAAGGGTTTTGTGGGGGGCCGTTCTGTCCCCCCTGGCCTGAGGTGTTGTCTGTCCACTCGGCCGTCCGGGTCCAGACCTGCAGGTCCAGACCTGCCTCCCTGCCTCCGTCCTGTCGGCGGGTGAGGCCTGGTGTTTGTCGCTCGCAGTCTGTAATTACCCACCACGCCACGGCATTCCTCCGGCTCTTTAAACCAAGACCTCTGCCGTGTTTATCCAACACCCAGCCAGCCGTCGCAGCAGAAGCGACATATTGTGCAAGTGTAACCACTGGCAACCCAGACAACAGCCACGGGGGGGGGGGGGGATTTAAACTGGCCTCGTCCGGTTCCAACTGATAAACACTTTGCCGAGCGTGTCTAAGTAGCTGCACTCAGAAATAATTACGGTTAGTGGGAGGGACAATACTGACGTGACAAAGGGTTTGAGTTGGAGTTAAATACTCACCAGTGAACTTTAGTAGTAGCAGCAGTAGTCGGCCTTCCTATGCCGAGAGGTACTTCCATGTGCTGACGAACGCGGTGGGGATGAGCGAGTACGGCACGCTGGTCACGCTGTCCCACGAGTCTGTAGAGGGGTCGTAGCACTCAAGCGTCTTGCACCGCTGGGCGCCGTAGCCACCAACTACGTACATGCGGTTGCCCGACGCCACCGCGTGGCAGCTGATGCGCTTGGCCGTCACGTCGCCGAACTTGGACCACTGGAGCGTCTCGCTGTTGAAGCGGTACGCCGAGCTGGCCGAGAACTCTGTGTCGCCGCCGATGACCACCACGTGGCTGCCCACCACCGCCGCCGCCGTGTATCGCCACAGCTGCGGGCAGGAGGCCGGCACCGTCCATCGGTTCTGGCACGGGTCGAAGCACTGAACCTTGGGGAACTTGTCCCGGTTGACGCTGGTGCCACCAAAGGCAAACAGCTTGTTCTTGGCGCCGACCACCGCCGCGTTGCTCACGCCCTCACGGAGCGGCGCCACCAGTGTCCACTTGTTGGTCTGAGGGTCGTACTGCTCCACCTGCTTCAGGGACACAGACGGCGAGGCGGGGAAGGAGCCGGCCAGCGACGTGTGGCCGCCTACCACGTACAGGATGTGGTCCAGCTCCGCCGAGCCATGGCCGAAGCGGGCCACCAGCATGGGCGCCGCCTTGGACCACTCGTCGTGCAGCGTGTCGTACACCCAGACGTCCTTGGAGGCGCCGTTTTCCGAGCCACGCCCCCCGGTGACGTAGACCTGAGACAAAAAGATTTGGGGAAAACCTATTGAGGACCAAGGACAAAAACAACACAGCACAGAACTACTTCTCAAATTGTGCAGGCTGTGATTCATTGGCCCAATATCAATGCACCTGGTCTAGCCTCAGGATCCACATGTGTCATTCATTAGTCATCAAGTCATTAAGTTGTGACTAAAAGAAAAAAGAAAAGGAAACCATTTACCGATACTGCTGTAAGTAACAATGCCTTCGTGTGCCGTTAAAAACATTGAGCAAACAAAAAGCTGCAACAATTGGGGCTAAACTCAATGGAAATAGAAAGGCATTGAAACATTAATTAACAATGAAACCCAAGCCAATTCATGGGCTTACGGTTTGGCGTATTCTTGGCGGAGAATCGTTGAGTATAAAAGTATAGGCTACATCTTTACTTACAAAAATAAAATAAAATAGTGGATACACACCTTACAACCAATGGCACATGCGCTGCATTCCTTCCTGGGACTCGGGATGTCTGTTTTTGGCGTGATCTCCTTGGTCTTGTTGTCGATCATGTACACCTTGTCACACATGAACGTCTGTCCGCCCAGCAGCAGCAGGGCTTGGTTTACCTTCCGGGGCCGGGCACAGAAACCCGTGACGATGCCGTCGTTCTGCAGGATCCTCATCTTGCAGCGCACGGCGTCCTCCACGATCTCCCGGCCCACCTTGTGCCCCATGACCAGCTCCTCCGAGGCCACGTTCTTCAGCAGGTAGGCCTCTGGCAGCAGCGCCAGGCGCACGCACCGCAGCAGCTCCGGCAGCTCGCCGTGTCGGCCGTCCATGTCCGCCCGCACCCAGTCGATCACCGCCTCGTACACCAGGCTCTCGTCCTCCACCTCCAGCTCCTCGCTGAAGATCAGCTCCTGCACTTTGTCCCGGGGCAGACTCAGGAAGTCCTCGGTCTTGTAGAGCGTGGCGAAGTTGGCCAGGCACATCCTCCAGGAGAGCTCGTACAGCCGCTGGCACTGGTGGGCGTCAGAGAGCAGCATCATGCCCAGGCAGTTGGACTCGTGGAGGTTCTTCTCCAGGAACTCAGCCGCCGCGTCGCGGATGTCGTGGAACTGCAGCATGTCGCCGGCCTCCAGCAGCGACTCGGCGTTCTCCTCGTTGATGATGACGCGCGCCGAGTATGCGTAGTCCAGCAGCAGCTCCAGCACCTCGGGGTGCAGCGAGTCGTGGAAGTTGACCTCGGCGTCGCGGCTCTCGCGCAGGCCGCCACCGAACATGGCCTCGAAGTAGCGGCTGCATGAGGCGAGCACGGCGCGGTGGCAGGGGAAGGCGCGGTTGCCGGCGCGGAGCACCACGTCCGTGAACACCTTGCGCTTGCGCAGCAAGTTGAGCTGGGTCAGCAGGCTGTCGGCGTGGGACGTCTTGTGGAACAGATGGATGTTCATGGAGCCGTTGCTGGAGCGCGACTTCCTGTTCTCGTGGTTGCTGACGGACATCGTGACTTGAACCTAGAAACGGAAAGAATGAAGAAAAGAATGAAAACTAGCAAAAGAGCTCAACAGGCTAAACAATGAATTACATCGCATCATGGGCGTTTTCAACCTTCGCTCCTGATGCTTTATGAGTTAAACCAACTACAATGGCCTCTTCTAATGTGGAAATTGTTGATTAATTGCACCCATATCATTGGTTAAACCATGTCATAAAAGCTCATTATCCATATACTGCTGATAATGTGGCTATCTGTAACATTGCAAATTAATTGCAGATTGCAGCGAAGAAAGGAGTGTTCATTATAAAACCACGCCAGCGTCCAGTTCATTCTTGACCAACACCAGGGGATACAAGTGATTGTTACAGTCTGTCCTAGTGTAAATACTGACAAAAAAGGTATGACAGCAACTGAGCAGGGTTTGTTATTTCCAGAGTGCATCACCACCTCTCTGAACATTTTAAACCTGTGAGTCACCTCCAGCCACATTTTAAGCCAATAAATTCCTGCCAGCCTGTTCTGTTCCCTCCATGGCTGGCTCACACACACACAGACACACACAAGTTGGTGCCAAGGGCAAAAGCTTTCAAGCCCACGTAAGATCTGATCTGACACCTCTTCCAACAGTCCATGGAAGACCGCGTTATGCAAGAATTGAGCAACAGATGCAACCGTCTCGCTGCTTTGATCCTGCAGCACTGCAGTCGTGGGGTTAACGGGAATCCGTGTTCAATACCTCAACTACCGGACTGAAAGCGCATTTTGACAATCCCTGCAGGCAGCCTACTTTACAATGCAACACTAACCTGGCATCCTAAGTGGTGCATTACGTTCACGTTTAGACACAAAAAAAGTCTATTCATGCAATTGAATTACTGTGTCATTATCAATGGTATTACAGTGCATTACACGTTGAAGTGGCAGGGAAATGTAAACAATGTTTGTTTCAGGTGTGAACTTGCAGTTTGTATTATTTCACGTGTTGTGTTGTGTTGAACGAATCCAAGACACCCATTGTTTGGAAAGTTTGTTGAGATCGTGTGTGTGTGTGTGTGTGTGTGTGTGTGTGTGTGTGTGTGTGTGTGTGTGTGTGTGTGTGTACTTCAAATGCAAACCCCCTTGCCTTCCATACAGGGGATCTAAAAACATCACATGAAATTGGTTTGGCCTACTAACGTGTGTAAAAGTTTCAACTCAGGGTTTAAACTCCAAGTTAGCAGCAGCAGCAGCCAGCAGCCAGCAGATCAAAGCAAGGCTCGGACGTGACGAGCTGTATAATAATAATAATAATAATAATAATACCGGTAATCTAACTATCATTACATTACACATTTCGGAAGCCGTGACTCCTAAAAGACTAACTCAACATTTAAAGGGTGGGTAATCAATAGCTCTGCAAGATAGTGATGGGAATGACGGCTCTTTGAAGGGAGCCGGATCTGATGGCTCCGTTCCTTTCTGAGAGCCGTTCAAAAGAGCCGGTTGTTTTTTTTTTAGGGGGCGGTTTATCTGCTAGGTTTATCTGCGAAATAATCACCAGGATAATGATTGACTGTATTAAAAGGATAATGATTGACTGTATTGCCAGACCTTAATGTCAATGATCTGCATTGTAAACATGACACAAGCTGGCGCCATATCCGTGTCATTCATGCCAGTGAATGTACTACTTTGAATGTACCCTCTCCTCTGTATGTGTTATGTGTCAATAAAGTTGCCTCGCCTTGAATGCAATTCGTGCAACTCTTAATATGAGAAAACTTTTATTGGCACAATAAAAAAACAAGTAGCCGACAATAAACTTTTGTGCAAAACAGATTTTAGTGCGAATCAAACAACGAAACAAAAAACATTTCACACGAGAGAATGTTTAAGAGTAAATAGTAAAACTACTTCTGAACAATATTTCAAGTCTTATAAAATAGAGAAAAAAATCACCTGAGCTGCTTTGACAAAAACAGCAGACGTTTCTCACCGGCAGCCAGTGAACGAACGAACGAACGATAAAAAAAGAACGTCTCTCACCAAGACGTACGACTCGGTTCCCATTCGTTCGCAACCAAAGAGCCGTTCAAAAGAATGGGATCGTTCGCGAACATAACATCACTACTGCAAGAGAAAGAGAAAGAAAGAAAGAAACAGAAACTTAAGAGAGACTGTTCATTACCTGAGGAGTCGACTCGTGGTGACGGAGCGGATAAGTCGTCTTTATTATATCGCGAAACTTTTCCTTCTTCTTCTTCTTCTTCTTCTTCTTCACTTCTTCTTCACGTTGTCTCACAAACAACACGCCGCAAGTCCTTCGTCGTCTCACATTATTATATCGTGAACGGAGACCTCTGTGCGGTGGGCTGTGGTGTGGAGGACGGCGGCCCCATTCTTGGTCTTTTCGTGGACAAAAATGGGAACGAAAAAAGTAATAAATGTCTTTGCCCGCGAAGTTGTGTCTGTCGGGAAGCTGCTAGCAGACACGTTGAGAACAGAACAGAACAGAACAGAGAGAGAGACGCTCCGAGCCGCCGCTAGTCTTCCCTCTGGCCCCGCCCACCCCAACCACACCACCACGTGGTACAATTGGTCGTGTTGGCCAATCGGCTGCGAGCTTTATTGTCCCAAGAAGAAATAATTGCAGGATACATACATCATCATTATGTGTCAATCGTGTGTATATTATCATTATGATTCACTTATCTGTCTGCTGCTGATTTACTGTACATCTTGAACTTTCATTCATTTATAATACATTTACCACACACACATCCATCTTGCGTAATATTCTCACTTTTATCAACGACAAGAACCACATCTTAATCGGATGCACCCCTAATAAATGAACAGCACTAACCAGCAATACTGTATATGGGTATAGATTAACTTATACACACACAGCTTCAAGGCTAAGCAGGCTGGCAACACCTATAGCGGCCTATAGTGCCGCAGGAGGTCACGGGTTGGGTATACAAACTTACAATTATTATCCATCTATTATCTATCCAGTCAAGAACTGCGACAATTAGGCTAGATGTGCTGAAAAACGCCTCACGTTTCTAATAATGACATTGGCCATTACAAGTAAAAAATAAGATAAGACAGGTGCCTTTGAGTTTGAGGCAACGACTCAAGAAGCTTACTACACTACCAGCTGTCTCTCTCTGTCTCTGTGTGTGTGTGTGTGTGTGTGTGTGTGTGTGTGTGTGTGTGTGTGGTGTGGTCTCTGTCAGTTCTCTGTTCTGGTACTCTGTCTCTCTCTCGCCTCTCTGGAGGGGGGGGGGGGGGGGTAAACTGGGGCTGCTGTTGTTGGATACTCAGACAGTGTTTTGTGAGAAGAAGAGCTGACTTTCTTATTATTTTCCATTGTCCCTTACTTGCTGTTTCCATACATTTCGGGAACTATGCTTGATTTAGGATTACAATAATGTTCCGCATTAATGCAACACACTTTAATTGAACTCATAATCATAATCTGGTGGTGCTCGTATAAACACAATCCAATTCAAGTTCCCCAGAAAGCCCGTCCAATATCCACTGAGTGAAGGCGTCCTACAGCAGCTCATTAAAGCCAAATGCTTTCATACATACATACACACACAAGTGTGCCGAAAGGAGATTACGGATATAAGAAGATTAGTTTAATGAAGTCATGATTGTAATCTGGGTTAACAACACATTCCCATATTCCCTGTCCACTTCACGGTTTCAAGATGATTTGCGTGTGTGTGTGTGTGTGTGTTAATTACCCATAAGAAGGCCTCCTGCCAATCAGACCCCCCACATGTGTTGGCCCCGCCAAGCATCGCGTCCAATAATAGAGAGAGCGTGGCGGTTTGGACCAGAGGACAGTATAACGGCTACTCTATTGTTTCCCGCGTACTGTAGTATACAACACGTTCATTCACACACCACACACACACACACACACACACACACACACACACACACACACACACACACACACACACACACACACACACACACACACACACACGCAGCAGGTGGTTTTCACAGTGAGGTCATCCTGAGAAAAGGAGAATAATCCAATTGAAGGAGGCTTGTCTAATGCCAGTCGACATGTCTAGGCCAAATTCAAAAAACAACAACAGTGGTTATAATAACAATATGAGCTTATATTATATCATATTATATTATATAATTATTATAATTATTTTATTTTATTTTTGTAATTAATTCTGGTCATGTATATATGTATTATATGTACTTTTTACTGTACTTATTAGGTTGTTTAGATTTGTTTTAGAATGTATATTTAGAAGAATACTGCAGGAGTGAATGGGGAATAAGCATTCCATTGTTCTTGTTACATTTGGCAATAAAGAAATCTTGAATCTTGAATCTATATTATATTATATTATATTATATATTATTTTATATTATATTATTTTATTTAATCAAATTTAATTCTGGTCATGTAGAATGTACAAAAGGAACCACCCAAATGTTGATTGTAATTCATACAATATTCTAATGTGAATACATTAATACATTTTCATACCTTACTTGGGGAGTTATTTAGAAGAGCATACCGCCACCATGTGGCATGTATATTTTGTCCAGATACATTCGTTTATTGCCTTTGTACTACCCATGTATACTATATTTAGGCACTGGCAGTGGGGTCATATGGGTCATATAAGTTTGACCACTGGTATGATAAAAAAAAATGAAAACACCTAAATGGCACTTAAACTATTCATAACTGATCGAGTTTGACAGTTTGACCAAGTTTATAACACTACCTCTCATCTCCTCTCATCATCATGTGCAATATTCTTAATGTCATGTCCAATAATATTTCACTTCAATTATGCCAAATTGAATATCTTATCTTGCCTACATATTTGTATATTTGAACTGTACATTTGTAAATCCGTTAGTTTATTTGTATCATTCTGTTGTTTTCCATATTGTTTTATTGTACTGTATCGCTATGTGTGTGTGAACTGTGTTATTGCGGAAATACGTCATGCCACTTCCGGCGCGTTCAAGGGCATCGAGCATTGAGTCCAGCGCGGTGTGTGTCTCTCACTGCTAGCTACCACCCGGTCACCCACACACGTGGATTGATTCATACACTTTTCATTTGTTCGACACCACCAAGAGAAGAAGTCAGTAAGCGATGGACGGGTTCGGCTCGGACTTCGCGGCGGCTGGAGCGGGAGGGAAGATGGACACGGGCACCATCATGGAGCAGGTGAAGGTGCAGATAGCCGTGGCTAACGCACAGGAGCTGCTGCAGGTAGAGTCACAACATATTATACACTCTTGTGTGTCAAGTAAATAACTTTAACACGTGTTTTGTGTCGTTATACACTCGTGTGCGTGTGTGACAGTAGAGTGCTTTGTTTTGTAGTTGTATTTGGTTTTTAACACGAAATACAACAACAAATGTGTGTGTGTTGCATCATAAATCAATGGTGAGCCTTGCAATATTACCTCTCATCTCCTCTCATGTGCAATATTCTTAATGTAACGTGCAATACTTCTTCACAATATTACCCTTACAATATTACCATGCTGCATTACCTTTCATCATTATGTGCAGTATTCTTAATATTCAGTATGTGCAGTATTCTTGATAAATATATGCAATACTTCCTCTTACCATTATTATTATTATTATTATATTATTATTATTACCCTTTTATTACACTTCAATTATTGCCAAATATTTTTTCTGACTGAATCTTATCTATAATTTTATACTTCTCCTAGGACTTAGACTAACTGTACATTTGTAAATCTGTTAGATAATTTTTTATTATTCTACTGTTTATTTCTCTATTGTTTTATTCTATTGCCATGCAACCTGGCACAAGAATTAACTACGGGATCAATAAAGTCTGTCTTATCTATCTTAAACTAACGTACACGCATGGTGACACCCTAACTTGTGTTGCAGAGGATGACAGACAAGTGCTTCAAGAAGTGTATAGGCAAACCCGGAAGCTCCCTGGACAACTCTGAACAGGTATGTCTTCCCCAGCAGAAGTGGACCAATGATCCAATTGCAATCCAATGATTTACTTAACATCTATCTATAACCATATGATCTATTCGTCTCATAGTCTAACGTCATATGCTTTACCTCAGGCATATGTTTGTATGATTTGTGATTTTACCATTTGACCTTCTTCTTTGTGTCTTTTTTTTGTTTGTAGAAATGCATTGCGATGTGTATGGACCGGTACATGGATGCCTGGAACACTGTGTCCCGTGCCTACAACTCCCGGTTGCAGAGGGAAAGATCACGTATTTGAGCTGCTGCTGCTACCTCCTCCACCTGAGCCGCCCCCAAGCGACCCCCTTGACCTCCATCCGTGACCCCCAACTGACACCAACTACCAGACAGACGGTGGTGCTCTGGCTGAGGGCTGGGCTGAAGCATATACACCGACCTCTGCGATAATAATACCTCACAGGCAGGCTGTTTACGCCTCTAAACATCTCGTCATCGCACTGTTGCGGTGGGGCGGTTTCATCTTATTCTGTGGACTGCAGAGAGTATATCTATTGTTGAATTAAGTTTTGTTATGAAAAATTAACCATGTGATCTGTAATCATTGAAATTGGCTGGTCACAAAAAGTGTCTGTTGTGCCATTACATTTGTGCTGCAATATTTGCATTTATACTTGTTTACTCATGAAGAGTATGCCCCCATCAAAAACGAATTATGCCCGAGCTACCATCAAGCCTGTGCATAGAGACTGTGAATGCCCCCTTTGATCCAGAACAGCCTGAACATACACTGATACACTTACAACATAAAACCAGCTGTTCAACAGGTGCTCTGTCCTCCTCTCACAGACCCCCTTAAACAGCATCAGCATGAGGCCAAGTCTTTGGTCAATAAGCTTATGTATGCACACACATGCATGCATGGATGTCTAAAGTGCATTGCAGTCATTTATTACAGTGCCGTTAGCTGGGTTTCCGGCTTAATAACATTTAATAAAAGTGATGCGGTCAGTGGTCAGACTCCAAGGAGCTCCTGTAGCGCCCCTTGGGGGGGGAACAAAACAGTTTTGTCTGACCCGTTGTTACTGTATCTGCTGCCCTGCACAGTAGTGGAATTGTTTCAGTCTGATTGCTTTGGTGCAGACGGGTGTTGAACTCTGTGTGCACTAAATTCTCTAAGGAAATGTGTTCCTCAATTTCCCTTTTTAAAAACAGTTGGAGTATGCCGTTGGAAATGTTGTAAAAAAATAAAATTCATGTGAGGGTAAAAGTTTCATCTTAATTGTGATTAACATGAATACAAAAACGACATAGGTGAATAAACCACAATATATTTCAACCCCCTCCACACACACACACACACACACACAATTTTGCAGTAGTTTGCATAGCCTGATGTGTAAGTCAGGACAATAAATAACTGCAAAATAAATACACCACGTGCAAGTCAAGTGTCCACAGACCACAGTTGAGGATGTTTGTCCAGGGCATCTCGTTGGAGCTCCAGTTCGTGTTCCGAGAGAAAACGGTGGTCAGTCACTGGCCAAATGATTACCCAGTAGCAGAATCAGCACCCTTGAACCAGTAGACAACCCCGGTCGGTATTCTGGAGGTACGAGGCACCCGTCCATTCAGAAAACAATGGAAACCTGCCCGTTTGTGTCACAGACGCCAGTTGACCTCGGCGTAGCGCAGCAGCGTTGTACTCGCAGGCGGAAGCAGTTCTGTTGTACAGTGCAGCGCACTGGAGACGATGTGAAGCTGAATTCCACCATCTCCTGGATTTTTGGTTGTTGGTTGTCGGTTTTTTGTGCTTCAGAACGGCAGGTAGGTAGAGATCCATTCCCTGATTGAGGTGACGCGCGTGTACACTCCCGGGTAGCCGACGCGGCCGCACCCGTGTCCCCAGCTGGTGATACCGGCGACGAACCAGTGGCCAGAGGCGTGGCGGCAACTGAATGGACCACCAGAGTCCCCCTGTGTGGTCAAGAGAGCGAGGACAAATAATCAATGCTCGAGTTTACCCATGTGAGGAATGGTGCAAAAGAACACAACGAAACCATAACAATGATAACCACAGAGCAGTGTTTCCCAAACTGCAGAGCTGCCCAGGTGTGCCACAGGAAAAAAAGTTCAGTTTATTTGTTGCATCAACAATAATGTAAATGGCTGAAATTGTAGGCTGTTTAAATCACATTTCATGTCGTTATTTCTAAACTTAACTGACTGTTCAAATAAAAAAAAAAAAACCTGGCATATTTGCACTTTCATTCATCTTGATACAGTATGGTCAACATTTGCACGCAACTAACAGCCAATCACACATCACACACAGCACACACACAACATCTGCATTCAAAAGTAGCACATTTTGCCCACAGTTGTCCACTAAAAACTGCCATGCTGTGAAGCCGAAAGGCACAAGAAAATGGAAGTTATGTAAAAAAGTTCTGTCATGCACAACACTGGATTTGTGTATGTTTAATGTCATGGTGGTTTAACGTCATTGTACTTATTGTATGTCGCTTTGGATAAAAGTGTCTGCCAAATGGCCTAAATGTAAATGTGAATGGTGTGCCTCTGTCGTGAGATTTTTCATTATAAATAGTGTGCCGTGAGAGAAAGAAGTTGCTCAAGGGTGCCTACAGGTAGACTGTGGACAGTGGGGTTCGAACCCAGAAACGTACTACTTACTACTAGACGTACACCTATGCAATGGCAAGTTGCTACTATAAGGAAGTCACATTTCGGACGAGGAAAAGCAGAGGGAGAGAGAGTATGTGTGTGTAAAGGAGAGAGAGAGACTACTGGAAAATGTCACACGGATTGCAGGGGGGATGCCAGGTGCTTTCACCGAGACAGGAATGCTCGCGGTTTAACTTACATAAGAAGATTACAAAGAGGAAGAGGGTGAGAAAGGGAGCTCTGTAGTTTCAGGCATAAAAGTAACCAACTCTTCCTTTTCTGTCAGATAAGAATCTCCCTTAAAGTGCAAGTGTTCTCAAAATAACACTGCCTGTAATTACTGAGCTCTAATTATTCATTCACTTTACTGCTACTAGCTATTTGTATGATCATTTCTGATCTACATAACGCCTTCATCGAATAGTCCTGATGAAACACATCTTTAAACTTACGCTTCGCCGCTCTCAAGAAAGAACAGAAAACAACCTCTTAATCATCCACTTTGGAAAGCGCAGAACCCCTCAGCCCTAACATAATCTGCCTCCATAATCTCACCATATTGGTACTGGTGCACGATCGCGCCACTTAGACGCATTTGATGCCCAGTCGGTCTCCAGACTGTGAAGAAAGGGGCTTATTTTCATCTTACCAGACAGGTGTCCCTGCCTCCCTCCATGAAGCCCCCACACATCATGCTCGGGGTCAGCCCGCCGGCGTAGGACCGTAGGCAGTCGGCCCGGTCGATAATGTTCACGGCAGCTTTCTGCAGCAGGTTGGTCAATGAACCTGTGGGAGTACAACAGGGGGCGATGGCTGGAGTTCAAGTGTTCCAAGACAATGATCATTTTTTATTTTCTATTCTGATATTTTTGGATATTTTTCATTCTTGCTGCTCTTTTTACTGTAAATGACTTCGAAACACTCCTCACCTCCTTCTCTCATGGAGCCCCATCCAGCCACATAGCACTCGGCGTTCTTCAGGAAGTGGTGCACCGGCGAGGGCAGGCACACGGACTGGATGGTGTAGGACCTGGGGGCCGGCACGACGAGCTCCAGCAGCGCCACGTCATGGTCCATGCTGGTGCCGTTGTAGGCCGGGTGGAGGATGACCCTCTGGATGGGGATGACCAGCGCTCCCACGCCCGAACGCAGCACCGAGCCCAGGCTCACCGCCCAGCTGCTAGGGCTCGGGTCACTTTCGCCACGTTGGTGTACGAGAAATTAAGTTAACATGCAGATTTTGGTAGAAAGCAGAACAGTACAGACGCTGCAAATCCCTCCCAAGGATTTATAATTTCTTGAATTTCCATCAAATCTATGCTGTTTTCCATATGCAACATTAGTAAAAATATATGTGAATGCAGACTACTATCCCACTGAAATCATAGCTTGCTTTAAAGTGTATGAATTAATCCTACGTACCGCAAAGGAAACATTTGCTTCCCGTAATAATAATAATAATAATAATATGCATATGTGTGTTCTTGTGTGGTTTGAGTAGTTCAGGGGTTGCTCAGTGCAGTGGTACCTTCTGAAGCAGTGTGCTGCGGTGAGTAACCATTTGCTGTGTATCAACGTGGCACCACAGCGGTGGAGCCGCTGGTACTGGAGACTGCCAATCCAAGGCCACTCCCCCCGACGGGCGGTGACTCCTCCCACAATCCTCTGGGAGCCTATCGTAGGGCGCACACCGCAGTCTAACACACAAAGCAGAGAAGTGTAGTTCAGATTGGGCTCTCTTGCTATTCCCCATTGAACAGTTTTAATATTTTCTCTTTCATCTTACATGCGTCATTTTCTTAATTTTAGAAATTTGGCCTAGCAGGTCTTTCCGACGAGGAGAAAAGACAAACAAACAACAAATCTACACATAGATATGTATAACAAACGGATTACTACAGTATTTAGTTCATTTACTTCAACTACATTTGTTGTTTGTCACCTACCACAGTTTCTTTCGTCCCGTTGGTTGGGGCAGTCGGAGATTCCATCACACTCCGGGTTCACCTTGCTGATGCACGAGTTGGCACTGCACCGAAAGTTCCCGCTGCAGTTTGAGGCTGGCAGACACAATGGACAGTGAAGAGCTACTACCGTGTATCAGGCCCTGAAATACATGGGTTTGTTGTACCTTTCCCTCAGGGAAGGACTATATTTAGAAATAGATCAGGATTTTATATTTCTGCCTCGTTTCCACTAGCTTGTTTGTCATGTTGCACAATGGGGTTGCACAATGGGGTGGCAATAGCTCAGGATGTAAGATCGGTTATCTGGCAACAGGAAGTTTGCTGGTTCGATCCCCGGGCTCCGCCTCCTAGCTAAGTCACCACCTAACCCTAACTGCTCCTGACGTGTTGGTTGTTACCTTGCATGGTTGACACCGCCGTCGGTGTATGAATGGGTGAATGTGAGGCAATACTGTAAAGCACTTTGGATAAAAGTGCTATATAAATGCAATCCATTTACCATGTACCATTTACAATGGCATAAATATCGTTTACGTTGAGTGTAGTTCTTCTAGATTTACAATCTGGTGATGAGTCAATGTTGGGTGATGCAGATGCAGATTGTGGGCATTACCAGCGTTGTGTGGAGGTTCTGTAACATCCACGACCACGGCCACCGGTGGCGGATGGTTCACGTTCTCCAGAGGCGCGGGCAGTGGGGGTGGTGGCGGTGGCGGCCGCAAGACGTGGCTGAGGAGCGGCTGCTGCTGCTGCTGATGGGCCAGGTTCTGCTGTGTGCAGCTGAGGATCCAGTGGCGTAGCTTGGTGATCCGGGAGTAGACCCCCGGCCTGTTGATCTGGGCACAGCCCACGCCCCAGCTCACCACGCCGGCCAGGAAGAACCTCCCGGGAGCCTCCTCGCACACCAGGGGCCCGCCTGAGTCCCCCTGGGAAGACAGGCACAGACAGAAGTTTAGGCCCGAACAATTAAATCCAAATATTATCGGAATCACAATATGGCCAAGTGCAATATACAAATCACAAGAGCAATGATTTTTGGTAATATCGTATGTGTATGTACATTTTTGACACCATTATATATTGTTTTTTTTAAACTGAAAATTGTGATGCAAAAATTATAACCAAGATAACATAAGATAGAACTTTATTAATCCTGAAGGAAATTCTTGTGCCAGGTTCCAATACACCAATACAAATCATATCGCAATATCGTCTCAATATAATCGCAATATGAATTTTTTTTTACCATGTCATTCAGCCCTAACAGACAGGATGGTTCAGATCCATCACCAAGCAGTCACCAACATTCAGCCATTAAAAGAGGAGCAGAAAAAGCATTGACGCACTCCTGAAATTGCCCTGGAAGAATGCGAATGGGTACAATTACATGACACTACTGGCTACGTCCTTCCACTTCCCACCATTCACCACAGTGTTTAACCCCACACTTTTCCCCATGTTGTGAAATCTAATGAGTGGGTGTGACACTGGCCAGGTAAAGACTATCCCTCCTCGGGGCTGTACCGTCTTGTACCTCTTTCAACACAAGAGACATACTGGCAGCAACATGTATTAGGTGTACGTACATCCAGCCAAGGGAACGGGAGAAGACACTTTGGTGTATTAATATAACGCATCATGTGAGGAGAAATATGATGTTTGTTTGGCCCAAACATGTAAGCCGATCTCCTGGACAATGGGCTGAGAAGCTGTGCCCTGCATTTCATCCGACAATGAGAAAACGTGCAAGGTCACGGTCACACACACACACACATGCACACACACACACATGCACAGGTGATGACATAACTCTGCTTAAGAACAAAATGTTCTCTGCAAGAACATTTTGTTCTCGCATTCAGTTTCACGTTCAGTTCCGGGTCTGGGCTCCAGGGGACGCTAAGCAAAAGCCATCACTCGCTGGATACTATCGTGTCCCTGTGTTGCTGATAAATGGGAGTTCTTTTTCGCGTTCGCCGGCACTCACCTGACAGGAGTCCACCTTGCCCTGCAGGAACCCGGCACACATCATGTTGTCGGTGACGGCTCCCCGGTAGACGGCGGACTTGTTGCACACCCTGGAGTCGATGATTTTAACAACGGCCTTCTGCAACGCCGGGGGGACCTCGTCTGAAATAAACAGAGAACACTGTCATACACCCGCCACACGGTGAAACACAAGATCAATGGTGATAATAAGAAGTATAAGATAAATAATATCACTATTATATGTTATATGCATGTTATTACTTTTCTTGCAAAAACCAATAGACAAAAAAACAAACAATTGTTGTACAAATTATTTCAATTTGTAAAATTTTAACAATTGACAATTTTGAAGCAGACTTCAAACTTTTTTGGTGTCAGTGTGTGTGTGTGTGTGTTTGTGCGTGTGTGTGTGTGTGTTTATTCCACCATGGGTCCATGGGACTCACTGTTGAACTGGGTCAGCGCTCCCCAGCCGGACACCAGGCAGCTCTGGCCGGGAGTGAAGGCGTGGGAGGGGGCGGGCAGGCACACGGGCTGGATGTAGGGGCTGAAGGTCAGCGGGGTCTCCAGCTCCAGCACCGTCACGTCGTTGTCCGTGGTCAACGGGTTGTAGTCGGGGGACACCACCAGGGACTTGATGTTGATGGCCCGGGACTCGGACTCCTCCCCGCTCACCAGGCTGGCCCCCATCAGCGCCGTCCACTCCTTGGGGTCATTGTCCCTGCAAGGGGGACACAGCATGGATGAGATATTGATATATGAGTACGAAGTTAGGATTGATGTACTTGACATCAATGCTCAAGACATCCTTGAGCAAGACGCCTCACCCCTCCATGCTCCTTAATGACAATGTATGTGACATCTGACATGTATCTACAATCATTCACACTGTCAGACCCCTTTTGGATAATAACAGCGTCTGCTAAAAGAATGGCCGCTCTGGGCCTCGGCACGGACCTCTCAAAGCAGTGCGCGGCGCTGACCAGCCAGCGCTCGTTGATGATGGAGGCTCCGCACGTGTGGCGTCCCTGGAGCCTAAGGCTGACCTGCCAGGGCAGCTCCCCCCGCCGTGCGTCCACGCCGCCCACCACGCGGCTCCCCATGGCGGGACGCGTACCGCAGGCTGAGGCCCCGGGGAGAGAGGAGCACAGAGACGCGGTCAAATTAGCCGACATTCCCTCGAAGGTGTGGGAGGAAGTACTTGAAGCAGACAGTCCTCCATTGCCCTTTGCAGTGTTGTATTTCTGTATTTCTTAAATGCTCCGGTAGTCCTGGAGTTCAAATGTTCCATCACAGTGTTTGAACTTTCATATGTTGTACTGAGCAATGACTATGCCCTCTTGGAATCTGTGCAATTTCCACGTCTCTGTGAGGTTGTGTGATTATGGGCATGGGTGAGCAACCCAGTTATATTCATGAGAATATAATGAATATAACTGCAAGTGAGACAAAATTGAAGCCCGACAAATCAAAAATGTCCATAGCTACGTACAACACCGGGCTTCGTCAGAGCCGTCCACACAGTCGGAGACAAAGTCGCACTCTGGGTTGAACTTGGTGACACACTCGCCGTTGTCGCAGGTGAAGGTGTTGTCCGGACACCTGGCTGCAGGGACAGAGACAGTAAATAAACATACTAGCACCTGGGCCAATCATTGCGTAGAATTGTTGGTTTTAAGTAAATAAGGAAATGATGACTAGATGGATACTGAGTCAATGATTTGTTTCAGGTTTGCTGTGTACACATACAGTAAAGCAGCTGCCATTCAAAACACATGAATGCGATGGGTGGGCAGGCAGACAAACAGACAGACAGACAGATTTTTAAAAGGGGTATAGAACGGTAGGTACTCAGTCAGTACACTTTGTGAATAATGCATTCTCACCAATCATCTCATCTCCAATTGAGTAGAAGGACTTCCCGCTGGCCCCTTGACAACAGACAAAAAGACAAATATTCATTCAATTGTGACGTTGAGAGAGCTTCAAGCAGCGAACCATCATACTGCGAACCGCCGTACCCAGCAGGAAGATGGCGCTGATCTGTCCAAACAGCGGCACCTCCATGGGTTTTCCATGCAGTGCTGAACTGAGCCCGGCCCTCAGCAAGTCCTGGACAAAGTTATCGGAATACTCCCAGGCCTTGGACACCCGGAACACCAGGCGAATGGTTGCCATTACATCGTCATTGATGTTACTGGAACGACAAGGAAGAACACACACATACAGCATACTCATGGCTGCTTCTGTGGAACTGTGGTCGACAGGATTATTGACTGTTGACTGAAACCACCTGGTTGTCACTTACCCATAGGCAACAATATTACAATCAACATAATGGCGCGATATTGATGAGGCGATGAAGATGTTTTTGATCTGCAACACATAAACGATAAAGAAGATCATTTACATCATTAGAAAGTGGCCGTGGGCGATATATACAGTATATAGCGCCCCCCTACTGGTGGTACTTGGCTATTACCTTGGTCTTCAGAATGGTGGACAGCACTATGGAGAAGGCAGAGTTTTCATCCTGCAGCGAAGAGTTGTACTTCAGACCCGTCAACTCCACCGTTTCCATGAAGTAATGCTGCTCCTGCACCAGGTATGCTAGAAACGGTAGTAGTAGAGAAGGACATTAACAAAAAGGACACACACAAAGAAGTATACATGTATGTATGTATGTATGCCATGAACAAGTACAGTATGTCACTTTGTGTCACTGTGGGTTGCACCCACCAGTAAGCACGCCCACCAGGACCCCAACGAGGAGGAAGAAGAAGAGGAATAAGACTAGAAGGATGGTCCTGTAGGAGCCATGGTTGGAGGGAGCAGAGGAGGAAGCAGCACCTGTGGTGGACCACTGGCTTCCTCCATCCTTCTTCTCTGCCATGTTGGCTCTACAGAGGCACCAGGTATACAGAGGCTCTCATTCCACAGTCCTCAGTGTCATACTTGCCCTGGAAGAATGCGAATGGGTACAATTACATGACCTTACTGGTGATAATGCTATATTTTTTTGGCCTATAATATAAAAAATATTACAGCCATAGAAAAATAATGTAAAATGTAATGAAATAAAAACAAAAAGGGCTGTTATTGCCAGTAAAAGGAAAGGTAAGCATCGTCTGCATTACTCTACCTGCGGGCATTTGGCAACAATTACGCAGAGATTGGTGCAACTTGGACACACTATGGGATCTAGTGCAGAAATGTATCTCCCACATCCAGACAACATGTAGGCCTACTATCATGCTTATGCACACACCTATAAAGTAGTAGTAGTAGTAATACGGCTTAGTTAATGTGAATAATGCTGCAGGTGTACTGTGAGGGTTGGAGGGGGGAGAAGAGAGAGTAAACCAGTCCGGGGAGGCCATGTTACCATCCGCACTGATGCGCAAATGATCTGATCTATGACAGCCAGGAGTAGCCCACCTAACCACACTATTTTAAAAGTATTTTAAAAGTCTGATTTCAACATAATACGAAACAAACAGCACCTGCAGCAGCCCCATCAGAGGTGTGGGTTACACTGTTCCTCGGATGCACCACAGGTTTCACGACAGACGTTCCAATAAAACACAATAATAATGACAATTAAAAAGAAACCTCACCGGTCGCCGCTGAGTGCCGCGTAACGCATCCGACGCGACCCGTGGACGTCGTGGGGTGGCTGTTGAAGTTCCCGTCAGGACGAAAACGAACGAAACACGTCAGCCATCCAAGAAGATATAGAGACGAGATGGGGAAGAGCGGCTGAGAGAACAGACAACGAGGCAAACAAAAAAAAAAAGGAGCCACCGCAGGTGAGCTACACCTGCCCAAGGGGGCGTGTCGACTCACCTTTATTAGTAGGCGGCCGGACCCGCGCCAAAAGCACCCCCCCCCCTCCCCATGTGCTCCCACCACCCTTGATCCATTGATCCATTGAGTGGACTTACATTATTTGGGGTTACACCCAGATGTGTGTGTGTGTGTGTGTGTTGTCTACAGTCTACAATAACACCTCAACTTGGTGGGTGCCCCCTTTGCCAAATACAAGAGTGTGTACAGAACTAAACTGTGTGGTAGTGTATAAAGGATCATTGTGTGTTGTGTTAGACTATCCCCCCAGTCTCCATGGACAGGGGCTGCACAAAGGAGGAGGAGCTACACGTCCTGCTCCTCAATACCAGAGACATGGACCAAGATTAGTTACTGCTTCTAAATTTAGAAACCTTTCCATGAACATAGTAAATCATAACATATGTATGAACAATAGTAAACCAACATGAGGTTTTTAGAGCAGCTATACAGTATTTTAATAATTTGATAGATCTAAACATCTTTTGTGCAAAAGAGAAAAAACATATTTCACAAAAGTTTTCATACGTCATGTTTGCTAGTGGGTTCAGACATATCCTAAAGCTCATCCGCCCTAAAGAGATCCTAATGCAAATAAATAGGTTAACGCAGGCTACCGCCACGCTTAGAGCAGTCACTTACAAGGCTCCGGTGAAAACTACAAATACTTCTTTGTCAGGGAGCAGACAGGCTTGAGTGCCTCAGAGCTCTTGCAGCCTCCATCTCCTCATACACACACACACACAGATAATCAAATGCCTTGCTTCCCCTCGGATGAAACTACCTGGCCTCAGACTACAACCTTAAAAAGGAAGACTTGCACAACTGAAAAACAAAAACAAGTTTTTGACTTTTATTTTATCAAAAAACAAACCGAGAAAACAGTAAAAACTGAACTCATTCTGGGTTTTAAAACTAAAATAACAAAGCCCAAATTGCTTCTTTTAAACAACTTAAACATGTTTTTTCCTTTTCATTGAATGAGAGTATAAACAGAAAAAGTGAAGTGCTCTTAAGCATATTGTTAACGCCAACATACCATTTCTACAACAAAAAACCTGCACCGGGCGCACATGCAGTACATCAATACCACGACATGACTTATGAAAGACAAAGGAATTGTGTAAAATAAGAACATTTCACAAAATGTATGCAGATGTATTCTGTGTGTGTGTTTGTGTGTGTGTGTTTGCGTGCATGAGGGGAGGGACAGGGGGGGGGGGGAAGAGGGGAGGTAGGGGAGACAGGGCTGCATTTTAGTTGTCCTGCTGCTGGACAAAGGGGTTGGGTATCGCTTCCATGCCGTCCTGGGGACAGATGAGCACGACCGACGTCCCTCTGCACACCACCAGTCCCAACTGCCGGGTGTCTTCTGTGAGCTTCAACTGGTCATCCGGGTCTGCAGAGAGAGAGAGAGAGACACAGACGTTTGTTATGCATAATATCACATACGCATATATACACGCTTAACTGCTAATATGAACATTTTGACCAAACTAAAGACACAGCCCTTACCTCGCATGTATTCTATGGTGCCATCCAACACCAAGTTTAGTAGTGGATCGAATCCCTTTAGGACACCACTGGCTGTTAACACAAAACACACCTTTTGTTAGAATACGTTCATCAGCACTGTATAAAATGGCAAAATAGTAATAATCACAGCATTGGAACAGTGTTGAGGCAGAATGATCCAGAACACACACACACACACACACACACCTTCCCGGCCTCCTTGAAACTTGACACGGATTGGTTTGTCGATGTACTTTGACAGGTCGAAGATGCTCTCCTTCTTTTTCTTTTCTTTATCCTACAAAACGCAAGAGAAACACAGCTTTAAATGATAATAAAACACACACACAGGCAACACACACAGACAGGCAGGCAGGCACACACACACACACACACACAGGAGCAGGCACACCACACACACAGACACACAGACAGGCAAGGCGCACACACAGACAGGCAGGCGCGCACACACACACACAGGAGCAGGCACACACACACACAACAGACACACAGACAGGCAGACAGGCGCACACACAGACAGGCAGGCGCGCACAACACAGCACACACAGGAAGGCAGGCACACACACACCACACACACACACAGACAGGCAGACAGGCAGGCGCGCACACACACACAGGCAGGCACACACACAGACAGACAGGCAGGCTCACACAGGCGCGCGCACACAGACAGACAGACAGACAGGCAGGCAGGCACACAGGCATACACACGTGTACGCTAGCAACACGGCTAACATGAAACAGCGCACAAAACTACGTCCACTGTTCTACAATTCCGCACATAAATGTCTCGTTTCGTTTGAACGCGCTATGCTGCGAGTAAACACACAGGCAGAATAACCAATAAACAACAACAATGACGGGGAAAGGGCGACACATGTAATGAACACGACTGAATTGTTTAAATGGAAACGAAACGCGTACGAACTCACCGCCATTTTCGCAGCCCGACGCGGAAGTTGACCTGTACCACGTGGTGTGCCCCTCCACCAATCAAATCGCCGAGCGCTCCTGCATGTATATAACAGTGTTTATTATGTATACCGCCCCCCCCACCCCCAGTGTCACAGTTTGACCATTATAAACCTGCCCTGTTTACACCTTTGAATATCTCTCTCTCTATGTATTTATATATGTTCATCTTATTTTGCACAAACAAAAACACACCGATAAGTCTCAGTGCGTGCGTGTTATTTAGAGCTTCCCCGGTGTTATATTTAGCCTTGGTTGTTTGGGCTGACCTCATTCTCCACGAGGTTAGTGGAGGAGTCGGTCGTTCACACGTACCGTTTTCCCACAGAACAGAGAGAAGAGATATATACTTGTTGAGTTTGTTGGCGTGGCAGGCAGAACAAGGAATCAAGGAAATGGAAACCCAGGCCTCAAGAATTAGAAGTTGTCTCCAAAGAGAGAAACAGACCCGAGGAAGTTGAATCCAATCAAAACAACAACGAATATGTGGCTGACATAATCCCCGACGTCGTAGTGCGGGTCGAGGGAGAGCATTTCTACGTTAACCGGCAACATCTCGCCCTTCACAGCCCTTATTTCAAGGCTCTTTTCTTCGGCTTGTGGCAGAGAGACCAGCCAACACGATGTCGAGATCAAAGGAGTCGACCGGAAGCCGTTCAGGGCATTGATGGAATACACTAAGGTGTCCGTCCTCCCTTTGGATCGAGACAATGTGCTCGGGATACTTGAGGCCTCAGACTACCTGCAGCTAGAGCGAGCTAGGCTGTTGTGCTGCAAATTCCTGGGAGAGGGAGCTCCACGTGACTAACTGCTTGGGGATGATGGCGTACGCCTGGCACCTGGGCTGCACACAGCTCTAACGCGGCAGCGAGGCGGGTGGCACTCGCACACTTCCCCGTCGTCGCCTCGCAGGAGGACTTCCTGTCCCTGCCGGAACAGGGCGTGGCCGACCTCCTCGCCAGCGACGACCTCTCCATCGCCAAGGACGACCAGGCCCTAGAGGTCATCATGCGCTGGGTGACATTTGAGCCCAAGCGAGAAGAACACTTCCTGGCGCTCATTGAGCTGGTGAGGCCCGAGAGCCTCTCTTTACCCTACCTCACCGAGCTCCTGACCCGGATCAAGGGAAGCGACCCGAGGGCTAAGCTCATCCGCACCCTGAACGAACACTTCCCAGAGACGTGGTCGGCGGGCAGGTCGATACGCAGGATCCGGGCCAGGGAGGTGCTGTTTGTCCTGGGCGGACCTCACGACCAGGAGAAACAGGCCTTGTACGAATTTCACCCAGTGAGCGGCAGATGGCAGGACTGTGCCCCTCTCCAAAGGAAGAACCTCACCCAGTACTCTGTCGCCGCAGTAGGTAATGCATTCAGTGAAGTGAAGATTGATGATCAACCAGGGAACTTCCTGGTTCAGAAAGTAAACATCCTGCCATGTTTTAGTTTCAGCCCTGGACTGAACCCGAATCAGATTCCCATTAGTCGTTGGTCTGGGTATTGTTTGGTTGGTGTTGTTCATGAGCAAATCCAGATGGTTGATGCTAAATACTGGGAAGGACGTTTCATTTTTCTAAACCTGGACTAGGAGCAATAAGTTAGTAATATTGTAATTGTTATTTCTGTGCAGCATGTTTATCCGGAAACTTTGTTCTTGACTTCCTGCAATATCATTTTCTGGCAGACATACAGTACATACATACATACATACATACATACATAGATGCCTGTCTCGTTGGAATCATCACCTTATCGCGGTTTGCGAGTTCCTGTGACCCCTAGAGCCATGTCGGCTGGAGTTTAGTACTCCTGGTCGGGTCACCCATGCTGAACAGGTTGAAGGTTAGGGGCCACACTAAGAGTGATCCCCTGGTCCTCCAGGCTGGGGGTTAGGGGTGTGGGGTCAACTACCCCATCCAAAAAAAAACAAGAATTACAAAAACAAGCATGGACTGGGAAAAGTGGCGTAATCTTGTTGTGGCCTTATACCCCATTGGGGGCGAAGAGGATGAGTGAGAGTGATGCATACATGCATGCATATCTCACCTGACGGCACATTTCTGATAATCTCCCCATCATCCAGGAGACAACGTGGTGGTGACCGGCGGCTACTTCCGTGACGTGCTGTGGTTCAGCGTGGACTGGGTCAGCATCTACGAGTGCGGGAACCAGCGATGGGTGAGCGGCCCTGCCCTGCAGAAGTCCAGACACAGCCACTGCTCCGTGGGGCTGGACTCCGCGGTCTACGTCCTGGGGGGCAGCATGGACGAGGGGCTGGTAGCCGACGTGGAGAGGCTGGTCCTGGGCCGCGGGAGCGCTTGGGAGGACGTCAGCCCCATGGTGCGGGCCGTGGAGAGGGCAGCCGTGGCTTGCTTTGGAGGCTGTGTTTACGTGGCCTGTGGCCTGGATGAACAGGGGGATGTGTACAGTGGCATCCAGCGGTACCTGGTGAAGGAGGACCAGTGGGATGTAGTGGCGTACTCTCCATTTCCACGGTGAGGAAATATTAAATCAAACCCGTTTCCTTTGCTGTCTTTTCATGTTTTAAACAGCTGTGTTTGCTTGCTGATATTGCGGATTGGAAAAGTTTAGTGCTTGATTCTTGGGCATACATTTTATTTTTTTGAAATAAAAGTCAATCAAAAGTTAATTTCTACCCTCAATTCCTCAGATATGACCTACTGGCAACCGAGCTGAACGGCGCCCTCTACCTGTTTGGAGGCCAGCCGCTGCGTCTGGACATAGAGACGGACGAATGGACTGTCCTGGAGGAGGAATGCCTCGACAGGAAGTTCTTCTGCGGCTGCACGACAGCCAGCGGGCAGATATACCTCGTCAGCGAGAAGAGGACCAACAAGACCTTTCCTAACATGGTGCTGTACGACCCGTACATAGACACCTGTATTGAGATGGACCAGGAGATCCCCTGCCCTGTGCCCCTCCGAGGGTGTCTGACAATACGAATGGTGGCTTGATATTAACGGAGTACTTTGTTAGTGTATTTCATTCTGCGGGCTGGATTGAGTTGTATATATATATATATATATATATATATATATATTACAGATAAATGTATTAGAAACCCAAAGTATATGACAGATGCCTATGTAAAAAAAAGTCACTGCTGTAAATCTACATGACAAGTACAGATTATATTTTAGGAACAACTTTAATTTCATGAATGAGACATGAACAATCTGAATACAAGGAGAAAGAGGCAACATTCAGTGCTCACATTGTTCAATAGAAGCGATTTATTAAAAAGGATGAAGAGGGAACAGACAGAGCAAACGTTGACAAATGTGCATTTGTGATAAAAACATCTTGTTAACTTGTTAATGTCACTATAATCATGGCATCGCTCGTGTAAAAGCATCATAAACTTTGAGTTATTTCCCTCATTAAATAACTGTGTCCTAGTCAGTCTTCAGTCATTACACCTGATCGATGAGCCCTTTTGCTTCCTCATTCAACAATAAAACTCAGAAAACTGCAGCGTCTGAAACATTAAAATAAAGTTCTTATAACATTTTTGATAACGATGATTGGAATAGTTTTGTGTGACACATACTGTTCACATAAATCACATAAATACCCAAGTGGTTGGCAGCCGAGCAGCAACCATATAGTAATGTTGTATATAAGCTTTAAACTCTACTGTACTGTCTTCATGTTTCCAATGAGTACTTCTGTGGATACAAAACCTCTGTGTATTGTAGTGGGAAGGACAACTTGTATTAGATTTCACTTATTTCGGGGGATAGTGGCAGGATCCAGTTTATTTACCTGAAATGTTTATATCTAAAAACTGATTAAACATCTCTGTTTCTGTGAGACCCCATCCTTTCCCCACTACACACACACACACACACACACACTCGCACACACGCACGCACACACACACACACACACACACACACACACTCCAGTTGTAATTGACAAATCTCACGTTTCCATGACAGACAGAGTGGGTACGTATGCAAAGCTTATCGAGGCACTGTCTGGCTTCAGATCCCCACACACACACACCAGCAAATTCCTGCCTGTCTATTCATAACGTAAAGCTATATTATCCATTTAGCACACAGAGCTAAAGAGCAAGTTCTCGGGACAAAACTGTGTCAAAACAGGAGCCAAGGCACGAAAAACAAAGTCCTGCCGCAAGAATAACTGAATTCAAAGTTGCCATCATCATCCATAATCCTCTATGGAAACACACACATACCGTACTGTCAGAGGTCCCTACTGTAAATCACTTCTTAAAAAAGGCAAATCTGCAGGAAATAGCAGGAACTCACAAATTCAGAAGCTGTTTCTATGCACCACTAGGGGACGCCAGCACAACTCAAATGAACCTCGACCCGACCTCGCCACTGTTCTGTGCAGCAGATAATGTCACGAGCAATTTCTTAGGCAGCTGTCCTATTTATGTACATAATAAACTATATGCTAATTATTGGAATGACCTGTCCAGCCACTGGTTAGGGAATAAAAAGAGAGGCTACACAGTAGTTTATTAAATAAGTTATGACAATCCATTTTTCTTCAGTGAGCAGTGTACAAACCAGCGTAACATTGAACTGAATACATAAATGTGTTGTAGAAAATAAAGTACGTGGACGAAGGAAAGTATTTATCTGGACGGGTCTTCGATAAAGATGACTTTAGGTGGGTGTTGCTGCCGTGCTGCCCCGCAACACGTGTAATATTTGTATTTTTTGCGTATGAGGGTCCTATTTTGTGTGTGAAAATCTTGTGTCTGTGCGGCTCTGACAATGTGGCTCGTACACAAGACTTTGAAAGGGGGAACGTTGCAGATTTGCAACCGGCTTTGTAATCATTTCAATGCGGGTAGTAGCTGCAAAACGACCAATGTTTACCTTTCCTCCATGTTGCCTGCACCCAGACCTCTCTTGTTACTTTCGTCCACATCCCTGCGGACAACTAGAGATCAGGTTGAAAATCGGCAAAGTTATCCCTTACAGGAGCTCTGTCGCGCTGTTACATTACATCATGACAGAAGATTCCCGTCTCAGAGTTCTGTCTGCGTAGGTCCATACGGTATTCAGGTTTTAGTAGCTCAACCTTTTCCCAGTCACCTCTACTCATGGATTAATGGTCCGACTAGAACTAAAATCCACTCCAAATGCGTCAAAGCAAGCAAATGTTAAGATGAGCATAAATAAAACATCTGAAATCTGTTGTCGTATTCCTCTGAAGAAAAAAGTGTTTTTTTTCTGAGGATCCTATCTACTACTACCGCTACTACCAGTAATGACAAGCTGTGTTTTTTTTGTTCCACATTAAAAAACCAACTGCGGTGAAGGGAGAAGATTGAAGAAGACGCCTAGAAGTGAGGGCGCCTAAAAGCTACTAAACCCAATACTGTACACGTCTACGCAAATAGAACTCGGGAGAACGTTCCTTAATGCCGCTGAGGCCTGTAGCATGTCTGCTGCTGTGTCTCCCCTGTGATAACACTTCCAGGGACGGACGGGCGGCGGCGGGGGGGGGAAACAGTGACACACCTGCTATCTGATGACGCTGAGCAGATGGTGCTGGGAAGCGGAAGTTTGGCGTTGGGCTTGTGGTTGTGGGACGGAGGACGGAGGACGGGGGACGGAGGACGGAGGAAGTGGTGGTGGTGGTGGTGGGGGGGTTAAGTTGCAGTGAGGTGGGGTGGGGGGGGGGGTTAAGGTTGATTTACGGTTGGGGGCTCGACAGAAGTGAAGCCAAGTGAAGCCACTTGACAGAAATGAAAGTGTCGCGTGACGTTTTCACTTCATGCTTCCCACGAAAGGTTCAGGGTTCAGTCGTCTCCATGGTAACCAGACTATCCTCCAGCCGTATCTTTCTGCAGATTTACGTCACAAAGTTATGTTACAGACCAAAATACCAATAAGGAAGTGAAAACCGCCATCTCCATCGCGACGTTAGAAAACTACCCAATCGCGTGACATGGAAAAAAAAAGTGTCGAGCAACACTACTTTCTGTCGAGCGCCCTAGCATAAATCAGCCTCTAGGGGGCGGAGTTACTACCTCGCTTTGGGCAAGCGGCTGCCCATACTCCTCTGGTGAGTCAGGTTGTTCAGTACACAGTTGTCCGCCAAGGACGCCAGTTTGGAGTTCATCGCCGCCGCCCCCTTCCTCTCGCTCCGCTTCCTCCGCTCCCAGCAACCGCCGCCCTCTCTTCCTCCCTCCTCTGGCCCCCGCTCTTCCTCTTCGTCCTCATCGTCATCCTCGCTCTCCTCGTCGCTGCGTTCGTCTTTGTCCAGCTGTGGGTGGGGAAGATGTTGAACAACGTGACTCAAAATCGACCGAAATGTGTGGGAGAAAAAAAAAGACGAATTATGATGAAATACAACAAAAGCAAAAAGGCGCCTCCGTCACCTTGCCCAGGAAGACGAACTTGTGCACCATGCGCAGGATGAGGTAGGCCCAGAAGACGTGGAGAGCCTGCAGCACCAGCAGCAGAGCGTTGAAGAAGTAGTAGCCGGGGAACGGATCAAAATAGTCCAGGGAATCTACCATGGTCGAGTGGATCATCCTGGGGAACAAAATAAATACGCGATCACTCGCTGGTACTCAGGATGCAGCTCTTTAACGGTGTAACTCAAGAAGATGGACCAGCATTAAGTTATCTGCAGGATATCTTTAGGATCTATACACGGCTTATTTGTGTTTTATCATCACATGCATTGACCTCAGTATAAGAGAAAAGACACATAAGCTAGTTCATCAAAATGGCATATTTCAGGTAAAAGGCTCTGATTGGTTCCCGCGTGAAGGAAGTAAACTTAGTGAAGTCTTGAATACTTAATTTAGCATTTCCCTGTGGCACAAACTCAAGTCTCACCTGCCGGGGAAAATCACCAGTCTAGTCACCAGGAAGACGAATGAGAAGACGACAAACAGAACGTCGCACACCCTCCTCCAGCCGGCGTAGTTGAACATCTTCGCAGACTGGCGGCAAAGGTCAGAAAAAGCGCTTAATAGTAATATTCACATGATCCTCCCCCTTTTGATTGACCAGGCTCAGCGCTAACGAGCAAGTCGGAGGACTTGACCCACTCGGAGCGGGCTGTGTACACCAACAACTTGGTGTACCACCTCGTGGTATATACTGTATCAACACTGTCGGTAACGTAGCTTTAAAGCTGTAACTGACAGTACTCATGTGCCATCCTTAATATATGATGATAATATGATGATGTTTTAAGATGTTTTAAGCTATTTTAAGCGTCAGAACGTAAGTAAGTACCGTTTATTTAGTATAGCACAGAACAAAGGTCACAAAGTGCTTCACAAGAGAAAAAAACCCATTAACATTAACGCATAAGCAACAACAGACCTTAAAAACACACAAAATTACAATCACTAGACAGCACGAGGCTAAGACAAAGACCAGTTTGAATAAATGAGTCTTCAGCCGCTTTTTAAAAGTGTCAACAGAGGCCGCAAATCTTATGACGACGAGAAAGCGTTCCAGTCCACAGTGGTCGGAGCAAGACTTTGGTTTTGAATGAATTGTGACAAATGCATTGTGATTTTAAATGCCATGGAAGTACAACGTTGTCATTTGGGAAGCGTTGGACGCGGTGCGAGGAGGATCGAGGAGTCCCAGAACCGGTTCCATCAAAGACATCACCAGACTCCACCAGTCATGCCGGACGTCAGCACTGCTGCATATTTCATCAGATCCCCAGATATAGTCTGTGGCAATCACTACTAACTCTGATGTTATCGGGGAAATATGACACCTGGCCATTACGGCGCAATGCAAAACACACAGGCAGGGCTAGGGGCCTGTTGTGCCGCGAGACTGAGTCCAATCTCCCGAAGAGATCCCCGAAGTTCAACGATGCTGTAGCCGATAGACGATCATCTGAAGTCTGATTTGTGAGACCATTCTAAAGGGGGTTTCTGTTATGTTTCTTTGTAACCAGGGTTTGGTAATGCATGCTATTTAGCACCAACACATTGTGTTTGATTACAGTGCCCCAAGGAGAAGAAGTCAAGTCAATTTTAAGTCAATGTTATTTGTATAGCCCTTAATCACAGTTCCCGTCTCAATGGGCTTCACAGGCTATATGATTATTATGGGCCAGGTGATTGATGATGATGACTATGGGTGTCATATGGGCATAAAAAAGGGTAACAAAGCATTACAATTTATGAACGTGTGTCTATTTATTGCAGTGGCTGCGCAATGCTAGTCTTCAAGTCCAAGTACACCGTGAACTCTGTGGGAAACCACCGCATCCAGAAGAGTTCAACCAATCCACACACGGCACAATGGCAGAGCTGTGTTTAGTGTTTGGTTCAAGATGTGCTATTGCAGCGTATCTGTATCTGTTCTCTATTTCCTTCTTATTGGTGATTAGGTCACTGTCTGGGGGACACGTGTGTCATGTGAGGTGTGTCGTGAAAGTCTCACCTCGAGGAAGATGTCCGAGGAGTCGTGCAGCAGCATCACCAAGCGTTCCACCCTCAGGAAGTTGGCGCAGTACGAGAAGCCAATCAGGAAGATGGTGGCGACGTGGTGGACAATCTGCTCCTTGAAATCCTAGTAGACGCCCACACATACACACACACACACACACACACACACACACACACACACACAGTGCACACACGTGCATACACATGTGCACGCGCACACACACACGCACACATACATATGCACACATAAACACCACACACCAACACACAATGCATACCATTACACACACACACACACACACACATGCATTACAACACAACACCACACGTGCTATACACATGCAGTAACAACACATTTGCACACGCACACACCAGACATGCATCACGCACACACACCACACACCGCACAATCAATACACACACACACACACACACACACACATCACCACATACACACACATACACACACAGACACACAGACACACAAACCACAACACCACAACCACAAATTAGTTAGAAAAATTATTGTAATTGGGTGTTGTCTCAGCAGTTCTGGTGTCTGCGGTTCCAGTAAATCCAGTTATTGTGCGCGCGGTACCGTTCAGGACTGATTTACACACTTCCCTGGGCCGACTTATTGTTTTAATTTACAATCTCAGATTCCCGTGTCAGCGTCTTAAAAGCCTCAGTGCTGTCGCTGATGCCAACATCGGAGAGGTCTCGGCCTACATTGTAAGTCGTGGAGATAATAGACAGTTTATTCAATTCAATAGCAGCTTTGCACGACTGGCAACCAACATTTCGTTTTTTGTAAGTATTTCTTGTTTTATCTTGTACATCGAGTTCCATTCTTTAATGTTAATACGTTAACGATAAAGTCCACTTTGGATTCATGGTCTGCTATTCTTGCATGATGAGTGCCTAAGTGCTCTTAAAAGCGCTTTAAAGGTCAATAAGTCAAATGCTGATCTAGCATAATCTGGCATTAAGTATAATGGAGGAACGAGTGAGCAGATTCTTCCTCTCTCCCGTCCACACATTTGTATCCCGCATGAAGTGGTGGCTCTGCTGGTCACTGCTGGCCTATTGGAGATGTACGCCCACTGGTTAACTGCTAACTACTAACTACTAACTACCATACCACCACTACTACTACTACTACTGGCTAACGTTGAGCTGACCTTCCTCTTCACGTCCACGGGAGGAGCACAGCAGGAGGGACCAGTAGAACCCCAGCTCCAGGACGTAGTACCAGTAGTGGGCGTCCGCCACGGGCTGCAGACGGGGATGGAGAAACAGAGGGAGGACTTTTGCTGAATGCAAAACATTATCAAATTAAGCTGTGTGCGTGTGTGTATGTGTGTGTGTGTGTGTGTCGGGGGGGGGGGGGGGGGTGTTCTGCCATTCTATTCAACCTTCCCTTCCGATAAATTCATGACCCGACATCGGGTAACTCTCAAAACAGGAGGAAACGTCCCAGCATGCATGCACAGAATGGTGGGTGGTTATGTCATCATATACCCTCTGCCCCCTCTGTGTGTGTGACATTCTGGAGAATCACAATGTAAGGAAGTTTACTTTAGATACACAAACACACAGCGCTCTGTTTCAGGGCACACACACACACACACACACACACACACACACACAGACACACACACACACACACCGTGATAAGGTCCCCGACACAGTGAGCAGGGACGCAGCAGCGTATGGAACCAGGATGCGAGGACAGATAGGGCCGGAACTCAGGGTTGATAGGTTTTTTAGCTAGATTACAGTGTTCTGCTTAGAGGTCGTGACACTCCCCCCCCGCCCCCCCCCCCCCACCACATCCCCCCATCCCCCCTCCTCTTTTTCAGGGGAGGGAAGGGCTCCAGGAAGGCATGAACTGTTATATGGGTCCAGTAGGAGGAATTTGGTAGGAGGCTGCCGTCAACAACAAAAAAAACCTCCAGAATGTAATTATGTAATGAAGTCACATGCTTCCTGTTTGTTCTCTCACCTGCTTTGGGTAGCCGTTCCAGCACTCCCTGTAGTCCCAGAACCATTTTGTCTGATGGAGAAAGTAACAGACTTTTATGTTAACCATTACGACCGGTTTACCTCAAGGGGGAGTTCACACAAATTACATGTCCAGTATGTAATTTAGAAGAGCCTTTTATTAAGCAAATTGTCTTAGCTAAAACCCAACTGGACAGAGTGCAGCTACAGGAACCACTTAGCAGATATTTTATATCGTTTATAAAATATTATTATTATTTATTAATTATTAAGTGGTAGCCAAGTGCACGCTATAAGTTAAGTTCATTGCAATAAAAAGTAAGTTATGTTCCAAAAGTATCAAAAATATTCATGCACATACATTATAAGGCGCATATGTTGTAAGTCAGTCGTGTCACCTATTTAAAAACACTAGAAAATGAATTATGTCAATAAGAGACTTACATCTATGAGAGAGGCTAGCCCGCCTGTGAACGCTAAAAGGTAGAAGACAAATCTCCAACTGCACAGACAGAAACAATTAACGTTAGCATTATTATCTTGGGGGTGGGGGCTTTAGCAGATTATATGATACGTATTTGTTGATGATTTTTTGCAAATTTGCCTTGACTGACTACAGTAGGCTAGTATAATTTAAGCAATGGTAATACAAATATAGTAATGTCGCTTAGCTCAGGTAATGCATTAAAAGTAAGCAATATCAATTTCCTGTAATTGCATTGATGGCAAACAGTATGCTAAGCAAACCCTGGAACAGTGGATGGATATACATTTAATAACACCTTCCTTCTGCTGTAACTATATTTAGAGAACTAACAGGAACAGGCAGTTGTTCAGACACCACAGCGGACTCACGAGGCCTCGCAGAACTTCCTGGTGTTGCTGGGCCGGTCTCGGTTCCGTCGGTGTCTGAACCAGGTCTGGATCTGTCTCTGGGAGCGTCCGCACTGCCTAGCCAGACTCACCAGCTCGCTCTGCAAAGACACACGCACACACACACACACACACACACACCACACACACACACACACACACACACACACACACACACACACACACACACACACACACACACACACACACACACACACACACACACACACACACACACACACACAATGAATTAGGAATATATTTGCATTGTAATGCACTTCTGTGGTGCATCAAATGTACACCTCTCTCTCTCTCTCTCTCTCTCTCTCTCTCTCTCTCTCTCTCTCTCTCTCTCTCTCTCTCTCTCTCTCTCTCTCTCTCTCTCTCTACTTCTCCCATGCAGTCTCCACTCAGGAGTGTGTTTGTCTAGAGGAGGACACTGGTGGGTAGTCAGGTGATATGGGAGAGCTTAATGTTGGAGAGGATCTTAACAGTACATTTCAGGCACAGCTTATACTATTGACTTTGGTTTCAGCCACACCCACAGTGAGTGTATACTGCATACAGTATGTGTGTGATGCGTCTGTGTGTAGATATATATATCTCTATTTATTTATTTATTTATACAGTATTTACTTATGTTACGGTGGAAATATTTACTGGACTACTTTTAAGACTTTTTGAAACTCGGAGGCGGAAGTTTTTCTGCTAAAACAGGGATTTACTCACCCTTTAATAATCATTGCATCAAAGAAACCACTGTCTATTGTGTCACTATAGCGCACCAATATAAATAGATAGCTACCATCCTAGACATGGATGTATATTTACATTTATCGAGCCCAAGCCACTGTTTCTGCATTTTCTATGGTCTACGCCTGATACAGAGGAGAGTCGTAATAATGAACCAGCCAGCTCATCAGGCCATGCATCTGTTCGGCATTTATACCACAGATGCTGCAATCATATGGCATTAAGAAAAATCTAATCTTTGCGTTGTGCGTGATTGAGGCCATCGTCAGCAGAATCAGCAGACCGGCGCCTCAGAACGGATGGTTTGAACGCACTCTGGATTAGTATTAATTGAAACACGGCCTGTCTTCTGTTTGTGCAAGTGTGTGTGTGTGTGTGTGTGTGGTGTGTCTGTGTGTGTGTTTTGGTGGTTGGTTTAGTTTAAGCAGCGCCAGGGTGGGACTACTGCACACTTGTGATGCATGTCTAATCAATTCACGCGTTCATTTATTGAAGCAGTCTCACAAGTGTTCACAACAAATGACAAACTCATATATTATCATTTGTGTGTGTGTGTGTGTGTATGTGTGTATATATGTATATTTTCAATGCATATATATATATATAAAAAAACCCTCTCCTTGCTATTTTATCTCTTTTGCCTGCTTTTCTCGCATACGGTCGCCTGCCATGTCACAAGAACTCAGACCTGTATTTGTGTTCAGAATGGCCCCGTGTGTTATGATGAACATGCGACAATAAAACACTTTGACTTTGACTTTGACCTTTGATTTGTATCTGTAACCCATCATTTGAATACATGTAAACTGATTTGAAAGGCATCAACTTGGGAATAAGCGCCTCTAGTTTACACTTCATATATCGTAAATAAACACAACGATTTGTACACAATACATCGTCAAATCGCCGTTTGCATGCCTCAATGACATTCGCAAACCTTAAACATAATATGCCAACTGTCAATTTAGCATCTTCAGATCGACATTTATTTGTAAATCTCGACAGATCCTTGTGAGGACTGTTCTACCGGAGAAAAGTTGATGCGTATTTTCAAGTAAATGGATTGCATTTTATACAGCGCTTTACAGTATTGCCTCACATTCACCCATCGACGGCGGTGACAACCATGCAAGGTAACAACCAACACGTCAGGAGCAGGTGGCGCCTCGCTCGGGGACACCTCGTCACACTCGGCTAGGCGGAGCCCGGGGATCGAACCGGCAACCTCCCGGTTTTCCAGACAACCCGCTCTTACCTCCTGAGCTACTGCCGCTGCCGAGTGAGTTTACGTGTATTCAAATGACGGGTTACAGACACAAATTACCGTGTTTTACAAGATGAGTCATTTCGTGTGAAACTGCGTCGTAAAACAGTCACTTCTACCGCACACTGTCTGCACCGTTGATGTACAGTACACATGATGATATACGGATTGTACATCAGAGGCACAGATACGTAATATTCATATTTTCATTCACCACACCACACACACCCCGGAGATTGTGAGCAGTGTACTACCTGCTCTGTCTCCAAACCAACGCAATAAATAAAGATCTTCTACAACAAGAAAGCCTGTGTGTACTGGTATTGGGGGAGCCCAACAGAAGCCACCTCATGCGGTGTGTAGCAGCGACACTGTTGCTACACGACTACACTCAGAATCAGAATCAGAAACAGCTTTAAAAAAATAAAAAACACACACACACACACCTGCGAAGGCTGCCGGTTGTTGTGCTTGTAGAAGGTCTCCAGTTTGGGCTGCGGCGGGGCCCGAGTCCACACCCGATCCTTCACACCCATGCGTCTGCTGAGAGGGAGCGCGATGATCCTGGGAGGACCACAGAATCAGAACCAGAATCAGAACCAGAATCGGAATCAGAATTTGCTTTATTGTCTTCGTTTTTCACAAACAAGGAATGTGCTGTCGTGAAATTGGTGCATAACATTGAACATTAAACAGAGAGTAATAGTAAAAAAAAAGGCTAAAAATATACAGTATATAAAAAATTTATTAAAACAAATAAGCAATTAAAAGGTGCAATTTAAAGAAAAGAAAATATGTGTGTTAATGTAACAACAACAACAACAACAACAACAAGCATGACAACAGTGAGATAAGCGAGCCTACCTCATCAACAACAAAGCACAGTTACAGGGCAGTAAGCTGATATCCCATTTAACTAAACTTGACCGCCTAACACTTGGTCTGCAGCCTGCTCATAAATACGCATTATACTTGATCAGTGTGTGTGTGTGTGCGTTGTGTGTGTGTGTGTGTGTGTGTGTGTGTGTGTGTGTGTGTGTGTGTGTGTGCATGCCCCTGTGCATGTGTGAGTGTTGTTGTGTAACTCTATATCACACACAGTTGATCACCCTTTCGGAGTGCAGGTGGGGAGTACAGGGGAAGGTCAGGGCTGCCTTAAGCCAGACACACAGACCATCTCTGGTTACATGACAACACACACACACACACACACACATTGTGGAGTGTGTGTGGTTGGAGGCTGGTTTAAGCAGCCTCACTCAACCGCTGTCTCTAACTGGGCCAGGTGAGGCTACTTAAACCGGCCACCGGTGGCTGGTTCAAGCACACACATGCACGGACACACGCACACACACACACACACACACACACACACACATGCACACACACACGCACACACAGTGTGTGTTGACAGTGGTTACGTGCCCACACACCACACACGCAAGTACACACACCACATATTTGAGTAATAGGAAGACATAGTCTACATTCCTCACAAAGAGACAGATAACGAACAAAAGGACAATAATGCAGAACAAAACACACACACACACACACACGTACACACAAACACACACGTGTACACACTCATTTTCTGAAGCACATAGATGACTCTCGCCATGTCAATGTAAAGAATGGCAAATTGACATTGATAAACTACCTATCTGATAACAAAGGTCTTGACTTTGTCTTAAACACACACTTACACACACACACACACACACACACACTTTTACTTTGCTTTTTTGACATCCCTTAACCCACGGTGGTTGCTGCGTCTACTGTTACGACTACTCAGGCTGATGAATAGATAATGAGGGGACAGATTATGCACTAAACACAACAGGAGCAGGGCTTGTGGAAAGACATGAGACTTGCCAGGTGTGTGTGTGTGCGTGTGTGTGTGTGTGTGTGTGTGTGTGTGTGTGCGTGTGTGTGTGGCGTTCCACAAGAGGACAGACGAGCCTGTGATAAGGGGAAGCACGCCAACCATGTGTGTCATATCTGGTCATCTCTCACATGGTCACGTGATGTCCATGCCGACCAGGCTTCCCCACTTTTAGACTTTTGCTTTGACACACGCAGCTAGTGGTAGCATTTCCAGTATACTATTACTACTGGTGCCTGCATGACCCATGATATGATATGTTGTGTATAGGTCTGTGACCTTGTTGAGGTGTTCTGTTGTTGGTTGTTGGTGTTGTTGTTGTAGTGGTTGTCGGCATTGTAGTTGTCTGTTTGTGTGTCTGACAATTGCTGTAAGGCACATGATAGATATCTCTGAAAGGACTAATAAATATATCTATCTATCTATCTATCTATCTATCTAACTATCTATGATCCATACATTCACATATACTGTATGTACATATGTGGATATTCTGTTCCTGCCAATTCGTGTTATTTGTACTTTATTGTTATTTTGTCTCTGTCTCTCTCTGTCTCTGTCTCTGTCTTTTGTCTCCCTCTCTCTCTCTCTATCTATCTTTTAATATATTTGTAGATTGTTTGAGAATTTCTTTATTATAACTTACTGTTTAACGTGCATTGTTATGCGCCAATGTCACAAAAGCAGATTCCTTGTTTGCAAAAACTAAGGCAATAAAGCTGTTTATGATTCTGATTCTGAGAAATTTGTATGCATGTCTGTATGTCTCTCCTTCGATTTTCTCGACAATCGTTTTCATCCGATCGACTTGGTGGCCAAACCTGAATACACACAATCTTTGACCATGTTTGCTTTGGCAATCTTTCAAGAGACGACGGCACTCTTCACCAAAGCGTATGTCTTCAAAAACAATTAAAGAAACAGAGGCTGTTTTCTCCTGTGTATCTCAGAAACCTGGGGACACGTTCCCTCACGCCGTCGCCACGGCAGGGTGTTGATCTTCTGGCTCTCGGGCCTCAATACACGCGTGTAATAGGCACCGCTGGGAGCTAGCATGGCATCCACATATATTCTGTTCTGTTCTTTCATTCTTTCTGTGCTGATGAGCAGCCAGGGGTTAATTACTGCAGGAGCCTCTGAAGACTATATGACAGTGTTATGCTGTTGTGCCACTTTGCCGTTTTATCAACGGCTGCACGGTTGGTTTTTCTCCAGCTCTCTCTCTCTCTCTCATAGTGATTATCGTCACGTGAATGAGAAACAGACGCTTTTAGCTAATGTAGGATGGTGTGTGTTTGGTGGCTGGCTTTATTGGCCTCACCTGGCCCAGTTAGAGTCTGGGGTGGGTGGGGCTGCAGCCTCACCTGGCCCAGTTAAGAGTCTGGGTTGGGTGGGGCTGCAGCCTCACCTGGCCCAGTTAAGAGTCTGGGTTGGGTGGGTGGGGCTGCAGCTTTTCATCACCACCCTGCCTGTGTCCTTGGAGGTGACCCGAATTAAGCCACATTATGTGGCAATGTGTTAGGAAGCCCTGTTAGTCCGACACTAGCAAACAGACTGAGCCAGATGAGGCCAATTAAGCCAGGCAGCAAACACACACGCTCCCACAGGTAACAACCCCCTTCAGCATGAACCATATAGCTATCCATAGTTGCATGCAAGGCTGCCTGCTTTCTGTCTCAAAAACAAACTTGATAAAAGCGGTGTGTGTTTTTATCATTAGCGATGTCCAGGGAGTCAGGAGTATGTTATTAGCCTGCATCGCCCTCCACCCTTGTCCCTCCGAGGGACCACTTACATGGCATTGGTTGGCGGTGGAACTCTCCCAATTGCAGAACTGCCAGTTTCATCATTTTTCCAAGTGTTGCCTGTTCGGCCAAATCCTTGAAAATTCGGTTTCAACTGTGGCCACCACCACTATTGTTTGTTTTTGTACCGTCGTTGTTGTTACTGCCCTTTCATCTCAAGAATCCAGGAAATTAGAATCAAAGTCAGCCTTTATTGCCTTGAGTTTTCCCGCAAACAAGGAATGTGCTTTGTGCAATTGGTGCCTAAACATTGAACATTACAGAGCAAAAAAAACTAGGAGAAGATAATATGACAACATATAAAATGAATAATATAATATCTGACCTTTCATTAATATAATTATCTGTAAGTAAGCTGTATTAAAACACTCTCCTGATTATATTTCGACCACACCAACGAAAAACAACAACCAGCGATCGTCCTCTCCTCTCCTTCACATAAATGTACGAGAAGACCATTTGCGGGGCCGTTCTGACTCGGCATAAATCGATCACGTTGCTCGGTTAAAATAAACACTTAACCCAGTTCCCAGAGAGAGGCAGCGCAGGTTAACGCTATAAAAACTATCGGTTGCCTTTGCAGCTAAAAGTGGAATGGGGTTCCTGGTTTACACTTAAGGCTCAACACACAACCAGCTGCAAACCAAAGCTGGTGGAAGGCCCAAACAACACACCGGCCACAGTGGACAAAACGCGAGGATGAACCCCAGCAAATGCCTTAACTACAACAAGTAACTTAATGATGTAGTGACTGTGATTCACACACCCGCATGAATCGACAGCATGCGAAGTCAAAACAACCAAAAAAAAATCCCATTGCTTACGCTGTATTGCCTTCTTTCTCTCTGCTGGTGTTTGTGTGTGTGGGTGCTGTGTAATCTGGTGTGTGTCCTGTTTCTTTTATGTGTGTTGTGCCCTGAGTGCGTGTGTGTGTGTGTGTGTGGTACATCTCTTGCAACTTTTGGCGGTTGAAAAAAAAGTTGGTGGTGTGTGTTGTGGTGGTGTCGCGGACATAACGGCTCAGATGAAAAAAAACGTTCCTCAAGATATTGGTGAATTTTAGGCAAAAGATTCTAAATGGAGGGATCCGGCATGAGGGGTCGAGAGTTGGGGATAATTAATAGAAGAGAGAGACAAAAAATGGGAAGAATACGGGCCGCATTGAATAAGAGCAGGTTTTTTGGGTCAACGTTAAAAGTATCTTTTTTTTTTGCCCTTACTTTGATTTTTTTTGACAATGCGCATAGTTGTTTTCTTCCTTCTCTATTTTACTGGCGCCTCTGTAAAAGGGGACATATTATGCCCACCAGGTGCCGAGTTGTGTTGTA
>PIJE02002711.1:13067-59172 GCA_002895965.2 Coryphaenoides rupestris
AAAGAGAGAGAGTTTGCAGACAATCCTAGCATTATGAAACTGTTCTATTACCGCTCAGAGTAACTGAGAATGCTTGAAACTGTTCTATTTCTTATCTTCAGGTACCACAGTGATATATTGCTGCCTCTCCTTCAACAAATGTACTCTTTGTAAGTCGCTTTGGATAAAAGCGTCTGCCAAATGCCTAAATGTAAATGTAAATGTATTGGCGTGTGTGTGTGCGTGTGCCAGTGTGTTTTCTCTCACCGCCAGCCTGCTGCGCTCCTCCAGCCATTTAGCAGGACTGGCCTTCAGCTTAGGCAGGCGTGTCTTGAAGCTGAGCTGGAGGTTCTCGAAGTGGCAGATTGTGGTTGATCTGAACTCAGAGCCGTGCACGGCTTAAGCCTCGCCCACGGTTGGTCTGAGTGTAACCTGCGTGTACACATACGCGCACACACACACATGTAAACAGGCACAGCAAGAAAATAGATAATTTAACACACATAGCAATGCTGAAGTAGGCTTGACTTCCTAAAGATGAGCTATAACTTTATGTTTGAGCCCATCAACATCACCAGGCCTTAAAGATGAAAGGATTCAGGAACAAATGTCCCTATCGCGGCTAACATAATTTTTAAAGAGTCTGGTACTCTTAATAGTATTAGTAGTAACAGGCTCTCAGGTACTTGTAGACTTGCAGTGTTGTATCCTAGCGCTTACATCAGTCTGCCTCAAGGACACAGGATAGAGCACTTAAAGCATAACTTAGTGATTTTCAACCTGGACCCCGTTTGTGGACAACCATTTGGTGGACTCCCGAATTGGTCCAGTGTTTAGCGAGAATGCAGCCGGCAAAATGTTTGCATTGTGACCTTTGGGGCTACTCCCCTCCCGAAGGTACGCTCCTCTAAAAGTGAATGTTTTTTGCACTGGACAGGCTGAGATTCTGAATAAATGTTTTGAACAACACTATGGAAAGGAATCCCGACAGAGAAATACACTTTCTTTCTATATTTTTCGTTTGATACCATCGGTTTGTTAATGTATCTCATAATGTGTTTTGCTCGAGGAGAAGGTCTTGCTCTGAAATCGATTATCTTCACACTGAGCTTACGCTTTATGAGTCCAAATACAACCAACCCTCGCTGGCACTACTCTCTCCAAATCTCTCCTCAAAAACTGAGGCTTCTCATTGAGCGATACTTGTCATTGATTCGTGAGACACAATAACAAAGCGATCAAGTGAAAGGTAAAGAAAATAAAAAGTTGTATTTCTCTGTAGGGATCATCGCCATAATGTTGACAAACACATAACAATGGACCTTTCCCTACTCAACGGCAAGTCCCGCCCCCCCCTAGTTACTGTTGCTATGTGCCCCAAGCTTTCCCACACGCTCTGCAGCATGTTAGTAATGTCCACTGAACAACGACCCCCTGCTGATGATTCTCTCTCAATATCTTTCTCGCTACTTTATCTAAGAGAGTGCTACAGAAAGACCTGAACTATTTGACACAAGGATATATCCGTGACATTCTGATTTCGGACGGAGCAGACGACAACATAAAACTTGATGCTAAGTGTTGGTGATCTATGAGGAAGACACAAACGCCTCACAAACTCCACATTGAAATTCGTCGGGACAAAATCGTGGAGTCCTACAGCACATGTAAAGCAGGGTGAGTACGTTAGTGATGTGTTTACAATGAAAATAAGCCTAAGATCTGCTAACTACTAGCTACAATGGGCTAATCACCTAGCTATGCTAATCACATGATGGCGCGGTAGCAATCTGGTCCTAGCGAAAAAAACATTTCACTGCTCAATGTACCTGTACACTGAAATAGGTGACAAATAAACCTTTGAATTTTAACTAATTAGCGAGCTTTGTAGCTTTTTGTGTCGGCGCTGCTGTAAATTGATGTGTGGAGTCGCTATCAACCATTTGATTGTTGCACTTGTTTTAAGTACATCATAAAAACCACTGCGTTCAGTAATTGCCTTATCAGATACAGCACCTGTAAATAACTCGGACACAAAAATGAGAGAACCACTTGGATCACATCCAGTCAATGCTTTGAGGGTTGTGCTTGACTTATAGTCACTATAAAGCTGACTCTGTAAAGCCAGTGCAGATGACACCTGGGTCTTACATTCATTTGGAGCCTGTCAGTGACAGGCTCCAAAACAAGCATATTTGGAGAACTTTTATTGACTGGCGTGAATGCCCCATTGGGTTACAATGCACGTTTCATGTTGGGTTGTCCCAGAGTTACCCATTGATTAAAGTCACAATCTCTAAGATTTACGTTTTGTGCTCTTTGTTGACATCTCTGGAGAAAAGCGGAAACTGCATCCAAACAGTGTCGCATGCATAGGTGACGTCTGCTGGTAGTTGTTTAATGGCGGATACTCCTCAGAGTATCCGCCATTAGTTTCCTCAGAGACCGCAAAAACAGTACGTTACTTCAGCTTATGCTCTATTGCGGTCATCCGTGGGACCAATCACTGCTGGGTGATGGAAATTTTAATCATTGTGCGCGAAAAGGCGACTCCCCACCCAGTCTGTAATATCAAAATACTGCAAATGCAAGGGCTTTCATCAGTGGACCATAGGCTCAGTCACCATCTTTGTGTTAACTCATCTGGCAATAGATAGTGACTATATAGACATTTATTTCCATGAAAATCTTCGAGATTGCCACTTTAACATTGATAGCTATTCATATTATCATCATATATTATCTCTCCAGCTCGCGTATCTGGGGAGAGTCCACGACGGGGTGGTCGTCGGGCGGCCTGGCTCCATTCCTCCGCTGCAAGTCGGCGCAGGCCTTGGCGTCCCCCAGGAAGGAGATCCCGGGCCCTGTGAGCTCGTCAGACAGCAAGGCGGGCGGCAGCGCGGGGAAACCGTGGTTTGGGGTGCAAGAACCTCCGCTCAAACCTCCGTGTTCTGGAAACGTATACAAGCAAGGAGCAAGGGAACCTGTGGAGACACAGAGAGAGAAGACGCTGTGTTGTGAATATTTTATTTCAAATGACTATAGGGCCCCATTGATAGTCAAACAAATTAATTTGAGATTGCAACCAAAGGGTGAATGTGGTTCATTGCAACATACAGATACACTTAACTTTACTTTAATGAAAAGTAAAGTAGGCTAAGTAACAAACCATTCTCTTTGGGGCTCTGAACAGCTTTGGAAGCTGTATACTGTACTAAACATTAAGCTACATTTAATTTAAAAACATTAAAAAACATTAAGCTACATTTAATTTGTTCTTTTGCCCCGCTTTGACCAGGCATTGTTCCTCCACCGGTGTAATAATGCCCCCTTGTTGTTGGTGTAGTGCAGTGCGTCCACTGCTGCACACTGATATACTGTACGTGACAACAATTGATGACAAAACAGGTGAATACAAATTATGAAAGGCTGTCGCTGGCATTCAGTCTACTGAACAGCAAACAATATATTCCTATTGAAACCAGAGTTATTAGATGTTGTAAAACCACATTTATTCTTAGTTTCTTGTTCACATTTTGTCCCGTTTGTCATTCTAGAACATGATGTGCCTTCATAGAGCAATAAGGCCAGGAGCCATGTGTTCAGTGTGGTGACTTTGTATCCGGCCCTTTGTGTGTACAGAAAAAGCGCGCAAGAGAGAGAGTTGTGAATCAGACAGAGAGAGGGCTGTGAATCAGACAGAAAGTCATAAAAAGAGCATGAAATAAGCGAGAGAGAGAGAGTGAAATAGTGAGAGAGAGATCTATGACTGAGAGGAACGAGAGAGCCATAGATAGAGATGAGAGACAGACAAGAGTGAGTGAGAGAAAGAGAAAAACACAGATATAGAAATAGATAGAGAAGACAGAGTGAGAAAGAGAGAGAGATGGAGTGAGGGAGTGAGTTAGAGAGAGAGACATGGCTATAGAAAGAGAGAGAGAGAGAGAAATCCATTCTCCGCACCCAACGGAAAACACCCAATAATGCATGCAGAGCAGAAGTAGGACGATACCCACTAATAATACAAATTCAAAAGAGGGCATTCAAATTGCATAACCACCTAAAAGACAGTGAGCCCGACACGCTCCATAACAAAGCCCTCATCCACAGAGAGACTCTAGAGCGATGCCCCCTCGGCCAGCTGGTTCTGGGACTCTATTCACAAAACCAAGCAGAGCCACCAGACAGAAACCCCATTAGATTAAACCAAATTCTAAGAAAACAAAAAGAAAACTACCTCACACACTGGAAAGAATCAACCAAAAAACAGAGTAAATTAGAATGCTATTTGGCCCTAAACAGACAATACACAACGACAGAATACCTGAGCACTGTGACCGATCCCAAACTCAGGACATCCTTGACTAGATACAGACTCAGTGAGCACAGCCTCGCCGTGGAGATAAAGTAGCGGCATTTGGCAAATAACATAGAGAGATATTGAGAGAGAATCATCAGCAGGGGGTCGTTGTTCAGTGGACATTACTAACATGCTGCAGAGCGTGTGGGAAAGCTTGGGGCACATAGCAACAGTAACTAGGGGGGGGCGGGACTTGCCGTTGAGTAGGGAAAGGTCCATTGTTATGTGTTTGTCAACATTATGGCGATGATCCCTACAGAGAAATACAACTTTTTATTTTCTTTACCTTTCACTTGATCGCTTTGTTATTGTGTCTCACGAATCAATGACAAGTATCGCTCAATGAGAAGCCTCAGTTTTTGAGGAGAGATTTGGAGAGAGTAGTGCCAGCGAGGGTTGGTTGTATTGGACTTCATAAAGCGTAGCTCAGTGTAAGATATCGATTTCAGAGCAAGACTTCTCCTCGAGCAACACATTATGAGATACATTAACAAACCGATGGTATCAAACGAAAAATATAGAAAGAAAGTGTATTTCTCTGTCGGGATCCTTTCCATAGTGTTGTCAAACATTTATCAGAATCTCAGCCTGTCAGTGCCAAAAACATTCACTTTTAGAGGACGTACCTTCGGGAGGGGAGTAGCCCCAAAGGTCACAATGCAAACATTTTGCGGCTGCATTCTCGCTAAACACTGGACCAATTCGGTAGTCCCACAAATGGTTGTCCACAAACGGGGTCCAGGTTGAAAAATCACTAAGTTATGCTTTAAGTGCTATCCTGTGTCCTATGAGGCAGACTGATGTAAGCCTAGGATACAACACTGCAAGTCTACAAGTACCTGAGAGCCTGTTACTACTAATACTATTAAAGTACCAGACTCTTTAAAAATTATGTTAGCCCGATAGGGACATTTGTTCCTGAATCCTTTCATCTTTAATGGCCTGTGATGTTGATGGGCTCAAACATTAAAGTTATAGCTCATTTTAGGAAGTCAAGCCTACTTCAGCATTGCTATGTGTGTATAATATCTATTTTTTGCTATGTGCCTGTTACATGTGTGTGTGTGCGCGTGTATGTGTACACGCAGGTTACACTCAGACCAACGTGGGCGAGGCTAAGCCGTGCACGGCTCTGAGTTCAGTCAAACCACAATCTGCCACTTCGAGAACCTCCAGCTCAGCTTCAAGAACGCCTGCAAGCTGAAGGCCATCCTGGCTAAATGGCTGGAGGAGGCCGAGCAGGCTGGCGGTGAGAGAAACACACTGGCACACGCACACACACACGCACATACATTTACATTTACATTTAGGGCATTTGGCAGACGCTTTTATCCAAAGCGACTTACAAAGAGTACATTTGTTGAAGGAGAGGCAGCAATATATCACTGTGGTACCTGAAGATAAGAATAGAACAGGTTTCAAGCATTCATAGTTACGAGGGTAATAGAACGAGTTTCATAATTGGCAAGTTGCCTGCATAAGTATTTGGGCAGGCGTGCAATTCTAAGCATGCTACAACATCTAAGAACACTACAATATTGGACTATAGTTTGTTACTCAAGGGGGGTGTTTGTGGGTGGGTGGGTGTGGTGGTGTGGAGAGTGGGGGCGGGGGTGAGTGGCGGGGGGGGAGGGATACTATTATCAATCTCCAAGCACGTACTAATACACAACGCAACCACACTACTCGACGCACGCACGATTATGAATGAACTCTGTGGAGCGGTTTTGTGTGGGGTTGGTGTTATTAATTTATTACTTTCCTCAGCCCTGTAATAATGACAAGATGGGCGCATGAACGAACCGGTTAAGAAGAGCGAGAACCACGATCAGTGAGAACACGTCTCGCGAACGCGCGACGTGGACAACCACACACACACGACACACACACACATCACACACACACACACACACACAACACACACACACCCACACCACACACATCACTACACACACACCACACACCACGCACACCACACACACACACACCACACCCACAGCCCCTCTCTTGAATTCCTACACTGGACACAAAGGACCGCTTGGAGGGAGCTTCGGTGGAGAAGAGCGAAGCCGTCGTCTCAAGGCTAGATCTGCGCATGGCCGAGGGCATGCCACGCTGCTTAAGCTCGAATTTGGATAACTATGCTTGGCCTACATGTTTTTAAGTTTGGCACCAATTTCTAAGAAAGATAAGACATGCTAACCTAAGCATTTAACTTTACGGCAAAAACATAATGATAATCGTGTTTTGTATACACCTTTAAACCCATTGAATAGGAATGCTGACTTTTGTGTTTACCAGTTCGCGAGCTTGAATGTCATTTTCTTTCCAGTCTCTATGGGAAAATCCAAGTGCAGTTGACCCGAAGTTTGGAAAGCAAACCAGCAGGGGGAGCGCGTTTTGAACTATCTTCCTCTCCCTCCCATGTTTTCTAAAGGGAATCTAATAGACGCATGTTACACCAGTAGCTGGCAGCATCACATATCCACATATCATCACATACTATGTATGCTACTGTCTTATTAACAACTATGTTATGTGTGTTCAACATTTTATAGGTTAGGCTCTTTTGTCGATACCAGCAAAATGGAAGAATGTAATACAACCCTTGAGGTGTTTATGACTTTGATATAACTTAAGTATAGTTAATAGTTTTTTATCCTTGTAGCAGATATGTTTTATCCGAAAGTTCCGTACTTTGTTTAGTAGGGCTTCTTTGACAATTCCCTAACAACAAACACGTGCTATTATGCTCTTGGGGAAGAAGCCTTGATTGTTCTGATTGGTGTCAATCGACAATCTATTTATTCATATATTATATATTGCAATTGAAACCAAATGTTGCCGCACACATTGTGTGTTATACTCAATTACTTGGTTGGTGATGTGAGGAACCTTCTGGCCATGCTTGACAGCAGAGATCTAAATACCGACGTGACTGTGTTAATTTTAGTTGCCTTGCATACAAGACAGATATTAGAGCAGGCAGTCAGTATGTCTAACCTGGACATTTTGGAGGTGATTGGAATTAACCACATGTACAACTCGCTTACTCGCAACCCCGACGCAGACAGCGAGAGCAATGCCCTTATACTTTTCTGGCCGAGGAACTCAGTTTTCATGCTCACCAACAATAGTTTGTGTTTTGTACGTTTTGCACTTTGGGCCCTCGATTGAGTTCCCTCATAAAGTCAGTGTATTGATATATTTGTCGACGTCCATGTCATAAAAAATTACATTTTGGATGATGAAGGATTCAATTCAGCCGTGTTTCATTTGTACCCACGTCTCAACGCGTCGCCATGAATAAATACATTTTTAACAAAGGAGGACATGCCCCTGGTTTTATATGGGACACATATGTCCCATATGAGGTGTTGTCACTGGGGGATCATACATTAATAATGGTCCTTTAATCAAAATGGCGAACGCACGCAGGCTGGCAGGCAGTGTGATAAATCTGTAAAACAATTGTTGCAGGAGGTACAGTACATACTGTAGGCACCACTGGGGACCACCTGCCCACAGAGTGCACCACCAGCACCACAACTACACCCAAACACCGCTTTCTCAGCAAAGAAGACCAAGCAAACCACCACATTGTACATGAAGAAATGTTCTTAAAAAAAAAAGCCATAAACCCTTAACAGAGTCACTGTACAATGCATAGGACCGTAGTTCAGTAGTTCACAAGGAAAAATTGGAAAAAGGAAAAAAGTAGATAACCCGAGTGTTACATTACAATCCTGACCCCCAAACACCCACCCACCCCCACCTTCTGTCATCCCATGTACAGTAAAACAGTGGGAGGCGGCCATGATGTCCTTGAGGTTTATCTGATGTACACAATAGAATATACAATGTACAATACCAGACACATGCAGTCTGGTCATTGTTGCAAAAGAAAATAAACAAAAGCAGAAACATCCCAGGGAATGGAGGAACACCACACGCACACACAGTAATTTAAATATTGGGTGTGTGCATTGCCTGATAATGTGCCCAAAAGAAAAATAAGGATTATTTTCAGGATGCTAAAAGGAAGAAAAAGCCCCAAAGTCACCCGGGTCACAGTGTCGTATTAAGAGGTAAGCTCCTGTCTCACTGCTTTCCTTCAGGGGGTTTGGGTTAGCATGAGCCCCGCAAAGGCTTCTAGTCAGCGCATGACACAATGAAGAGTTCGTAGTTGAACGATCATGTCCCAGAGGGGTCGTCAGAGGTCAAACCTTGGTGTCCCTCGTAACACACAATTATGATCTACCAGGGCAACACAGGTCAAAGCCTAAGCTTGTGAAGATAAGGCTGCTATCTGAGCTGCCCTGGTGCAGACCCAGAATTAGTGTTATGAGTGGCACCTGCATGAGACTCAATGGGGGCTTTTCCACCAAGGCGTTTTCAGGGCCGGTTCGGAGCCAGAGCCTAAAACGAACCAGTTCTTCCTGTTTCCACAGACAAAGAACTGGCTCCCAGCCAGAAAAACTGGTTCGTTCTTGGCTCCAACTCTTTGGGGGCTTTTCGACCAAAGTGAACCGAGAGCTGGTTGTGGGCTGGTGCTAGTGCCAGTTCGGCGCTGGTTCAATTGAAGAAGCGGCTTGCTTTTCCACCGGCTAGAGAGCCTCGAGAGCCAACCCGCCCCCACGTCATGACGTCACTGTACGTCTGTATAAGTCTCCGCCTTCCCAGCAACGCGATCACAACAAGAACGAGCATGGTAATCCAGTAGGCGCTGACATTAGAGCTGCATTAATGGAGTATTTTAACAGAGGGGAAGAGTGACCTTGTTTTTATTGTGTAATTGTATATTTTACGACCTGTTCTGTTATAACTCAAATAAAAAATTAATCTCATTTGTTTCTCTGTTCTTAAAGTATACTGAGGCAGGCAGACATGTTAACAAAATGTTTATTTAAAAAAACGATACATTAAAAACAGTTGAATACAAATAAAGTGAAGACAGTGCAATGACCCAAAAACTAAAAACAGTTGAATACAAATAAAGTGAACAGTGCAATGCCAACGGTTCCTCCTCGCCGGGATGGACAGAAAACTCTATAAACAACAAAATGAAAGCCAAATGTTAAGTGACGTTGGTAGGTGGGCCAATGGCAATGTTAGAAAGTATCATGTTAACGTTAGCTATTGTTACCAAGGTTACAAATAAGTAAACAGCTAAGAAATGCATAGCTGGCTGGCAACAAGGCGAAACATGTGAAAAAATAACACTTACCAGCATCAGTGCTACTTGGCGGCGACGTATCCTCCACCATCGACTCCAGCATGGTTGTTGCCGAGTTCAAGGCGCCGGTCATTTGGCACGCCGGTCTGTCGCCGAGGACAGAGTCGAGGACATCGAAAAATTGAGGATTTTTTTTTGGCCGACCACTGCCGCTTCGACCAAGGTCCCTCTTTTGGTCCCTATAGTCTTTTTTTAATTTCTTTAGCTTATTCATTATTTGGACGACGCTTCTGTCGTACCCCGCCGTACTCATATCGCTCTGGAGCGCTTCGAATATGTGCTTTGTCCTTGAAACCCCGTCCAGCTTGTTCTGCAAGTAGATAATTTGTCTCCTCCACGGTCCACTGCTTATTTTTTACTTCCATTGCCGGGTTTGTTTAGAGAAGGCGCTTTTTCCACCAAGGCGTTTTCTGGGCCGGTTCGGAGCCAGAGCCTAAAACGAACCAGTTCTTCCTGTTTCCACAGACAAAGAACTGGCTCCCGGCCCGAAAAACTGGTTCGTTCTTGGCTCCAACTCTTTGCTGGGCCAGAGTTGAACCAACTAAGAACCGACTACGTCAGAGGCTGGGGCGGGCTGGGGGCGTGATTAGCAAGTCCGCCAAAACTTTCTGAGCTCCATTTCACAACAAACCCCGACAATGGAAGTGACTACTCTGATACAACCGCACCGATACCACTTTGGCAACGCAACGTTAACCTTGTAATATTCTTAGCCAAGGAATATTGAAATAAAGAGATGCAACCGAGTTGTCGTTTATGGATGTTTAATAGAAACTGCGGCATGGTACCGAGCATGGGCGTAGAATTTAGTGGGCGACGCTGGGGACATGTCCCCCACCAATTAACGGAGCACCCCCCCATCAGAACGGCGAATTAACGGAGCACCCCCCCCATCAGAACCGCGAATAACAGCGCCACCCCCCCATCAGAAACCGCGAATTAACAGCGCACCCCCCCCATCAGAACGCGAATTAACAGCGCACCCCCCCATCAGAACCGCGAATTAACAGCGCACCCCCCCCATCAGAACCCGCGAATTAACAGCGAACCCCCCCATCAAACCGCGAATTAACAGCGCACCCCCCAATAAGAACGGCGAATTAACAGCGTACCCCCCCCCATCAGAACGGCGAATTAACAGCGCACCCCCCCCCCCATCAGAACCGCGAATTAACGGAGCAGCATTGTTTTTCTAAATAAACATTTTGTTAACATGTCTGCTTCAGTATACTTAAAGAACAGAGAAACAAATAAGATTCAGTTTTTATTTGAGTTATGACAGAACAGGTAGTAACAAAATATACAATTACAAAAACAAGATCACTCGTATCGCGATGTAGTCCGCCATTGTTCTTGTTGTGCTCGCTTTGCTGGGAAGGCGGAGACTTATACAGACGTACAGTGACGTCATGACGTGGGGGCGGGTTGGCTCTCGAGGCTCTCTAGCCGGTGGAAAAGCAAGCCGGTTCTTAAGTTGAACCAGCTCCGAACTGGCACTAGCACCAGCCCAGAACCAGCTCTCGGTTCACTTTGGTGGAAAAGCCCCCAATTATGCAAATTACTTGACCAATTGTTTTGGAGGAGTAAAAAATAAATAACGTATTCATAAGTTCGTTCTATTCGTCAGTCGTGGGAAACTGTTTGTTTTGAAGTACGACTTAAAGTAAATAATTACAAATTAAAAAACAGATGCCTGTTGGTTAACCACCCAATTAGCCCTGATTAATTAGTATTTATAAATAATAACGGCATTGTACAAACACCTTACCTTACCCATGTCATTAGTTCTGACAAGAACTCTGGTTCTTGTTGAGAGTCATTTCAACTCCATTGGTGATAGTAACGTACCTAAAGATGGTTAAACAGCAGTTGTTAGGGTTCATCATGTGGTGGGTTAACAAAGCTACACACAAAGGCATGGACATTACAAAAGGTCACTTTAGTAGGGAGGGGGAAGCCATCGCAGTGTTTTAAACGAAAAGCGATATATATACTGTACATCACAATGTTCATTCCGATTATGACATTGTTCATCCGTCAAACCAGTTGACCAATATTTTGTCCAAAGAAAAATTGTGAGAATCCCCCAAATCGACATCGATGGGTATGTAATGAAGTCAACCTTTATTTTTTAAAACACATGAATAGAGAATGGGAGACGGGGCTATTTATGCTCTAGTTCAAGCACCTGCAGTTGGTCCACCTTCAGGCGTGGACTAGGTCATTATAAATATTGTTTTGCATATATAAAAAAAAAAAAAACATGTTCTCCGCCAACGTCTAAGGCAACATGCCACCCGGTGTCTGGTGTGTGTGTGTGTGTGTGCCTCATCTGCCTGTCCATCGGTGTACGTTTTGTATGTTTGAGATAATAAGAGCATCTGTAGCATTTTCAACTGTCGTGTATTAATGTGCGTGTGTGTCTTAGTCGACTCCCAGAGCTCGGAGCTGTCTCTCGATCTCTTCGTCGGATATGGTGTCCTGCTTGGAGGTGGCGGCGCTCGGTAGACCCTTCCCCGGCACTGGCGCTCTTACCATCTGAATGAACACACACACACACACACACACACACACACACACACACAATGTGCCATTAAGTCCAAGTAAACGACACACCACACACACGCACATGCGTTTTGAACCCCAAAGGCGTTGTCAAACTCCTAACTTTTAACCAGGCTCACTAAACGTGTGGTCGGGCCCATCTGCAATAGATTTTCAAAAATGTGAGAAAAAACCCCCAAAAAAGACATCTTGCTTCAGGGTTAATCGCCATATTTAACGGGTCCATCTCTAAATGCACACACATGTGCTACGGAGCCTTCACACGTGTTACAGCGCACCGGGTGTTCTCATAAACCCAAGGCACTCAGCGCGAGCACTAAATTAATAATAGTATTGCTATCAACAGCGTTTGGCGGTGTTGATAGTCGACTGTGTCTCCTTCTTAACAGCTTTCCAGCTGTTGCCTTGTTCACAACAATAAAAATAGGGGAGGTACGTATTGTCGAGAAGGATTGATTCCCCGGGATCCGAAAAGCATCAAAAGGAGGGAGTAATGGTGTGGTCACATGATAGCTCAGGCGATATCGAAAGATGATGCGGGCATGATTGGTTAAGTGATGTCATCATCAAGTCAAGTTTCATTATATCCTTATGTAGGTTGCCATTAAGTATGTAATCATTTGGTATGGTTTCCTTACGTGATTTACCATGAAGTATGTTATCATCAAGTCAAGTTTCATTATATCCTTATGTAGGTTGCCATTAAGTATGTCATCATTTGGTATGGTTTCCTTACGTGATTGACCATGAAGTATGTTATCATTAAGTATATTTTTCTCAAGTGATTTGTCATCAAGTCAAGTTTCATTATATCCTTAAGTAGGTTGCCATTAAGTATGTAATCATTTGGTATGGTTTCCTTACGTGATTTACCAATAAGTATGTTATCATTGGGTATGGGTTCATTCAAGTAGTTTGATAGCAAGTAGGGTTCATCATGGATTAAAATGTCCAAAGGGGTATATATGGTGGGTTGAGCTACAGAAGGTTGTGGTACTACCCTGACGCCACCAGGGGGAGACCAATAAGTTTCTGTGGGTGGTAGTACTACCCGGACGCCACCAGAGGGAGGGCGGAATGTGCAACATATTCACACAACATATTCTGGATGTGTATGTGACCATTAAAGTTCTTGAATCTTCTTTCTGGTAATCATTTACAAACCACCGGGAAGTCCCAAAAGCGAATTGAATAGATTGGCATTTGCATTTTACATTGGCATTACTTTTTTAAGACGTTAAGACACGTTGTGATGATGGTCATCTGTTCTTCACTTGTGTCTTGCTCCGTTTGTTGTCTTTGTTGTTCCTGTGTTGCCTTAGTCTGCTACAAAACAAATCACCCTCTCGGATTTACTTGGGATTTGTTTGAACTAGATTGAACACGGCAGTTGCGGCGGGGGCTGTTGTTCATCATTTTTTGAATTTCAACAAGATATTGCGCAAACGCCGTCGTCCAGCGAGTGCTATTGATTAGGGAGATAGGAGGCGTTGTGCAATCAGATGGCATCGCAAAGTCAACATGCTCTACGAACAACAAGAAAAAACCTGACATTACAGAAGGATGGAAATTAGGGGTGTAACAAATCGGTTTTGATTTAAAAGATGCGAGTGCATCGGTACACGGACCCCTGGATCGGTCTAAACGTAGCATGAACCGGCCGATGGCCCGATCACAAAGTTATGAATCGGTTTTATGTTGTTGCTGGGCTGCTGAATCCTCCGTCTGCTCAGTGTCTGCAGCACACACACACACACACACACATTAAACTCTAGCGAGACTTGTCATCGTAACGTTAGATAGCGCTCTGTTTGCGAGGGAAAGACAAAAAATGTCCGATACGATTCACAACGCACTGCTAAGTTTGAAGTCCAAAGTTTGGAAGAAGTTCGGATTTTATAAAAGAAAGGGACACTGGATAAAACCCTTGCGATATGCAAAGAGTGTAAAGCCGCATTAAAGTACACGGGGAGTACGACAAACCTCAACACTCACTTAGTGAGACGACACAAAGAGAAAGACACAAGACACGGACATTCAAAATTCAAGACTTCTTCTAAAAAAGTGACATGTGTACACTAATGCCAGATTTGATCAGGCAGATGCTTGTTACATTGCAAAACAACACTTTAAAAGACTGATATTCTATAAGAGTGCTAACATGCGTTTTAGGGGGTGTGTGTGTTTTAATTGGTCTGTTTTAGGGGGTGTGTGTGTTTTAATTAGTCTGTTTTAGGGTGTGTGTGTGTTTTAAGCGGTGTGTTTTAGGGTGTGTGTGTTTTAAGTGGTCTGTTTTAGGGTGTGTGTGTTTTAAGCCGTGTGTTTTAGGGTGTGTGTGTTTTAAGCGGTGTGTTTTAGGGTGTGTGTGTTTTAATCGGTGTGTTTTAGGGTGTGTGTGTTTTAAGCGGTGTGTTTTAGGGTGTGTGTGTGTTTTAAGCGGTGTGTTTTAGGGTGTGTGTGTTTTAAGCAGTGTGTTTTAGGGTGTGTGTGTGTTTCAGGGTGTGTGTGTTTTAAGTCGTGTGTTTTAGGGTGTGTGTGTTTTAAGCGGTGTGTTTTAGGGTGTGTGTGTGTTTTAAGCGGTGTGTTTTAGGGTGTGTGTGTGTTTTAAGCGGTGTGTTTTAGGGTGTGTGTGTGTTTTAAGCGGTGTGTTTTAGGGTGTGTGTGTGTTTTAGGGTGTGTGTGTTTTAAGTCGTGTGTTTTAGGGTGTGTGTGTTTTAAGCGGTGTGTTTTAGGGTGTGTGTGTGTTTTAAGCGGTGTGTTTTAGGGTGTGTGTGTGTTTTAAGCGGTGTGTTTTAGGGTGTGTGTGTGTGTTTTAAGCGGTGTGTTTTAGGGTGTGTGTGTGTTTTAAGCGGTGTGTTTTAGGGTGTGTGTGTGTTTTAAGCGGTGTGTTTTAGGGTGTGTGTGTGTTTTAAGCGGTGTGTTTTAAGGTGTGTGTGTGTTTTAAGCGGTGTGTTTTAGGGTGTGTGTGTGTGTTTTAAGCGGTGTGTTTTAGGGTGTGTGTATTAAGATGCGGTGTGGTTGAGGCTATGGGTGTGTGAGGGACTGATAGGAGACAGGTTTGAAATGAAGTCATTAATATGTGTGTATGTCAATGTGTATATTAATGAGTAGTTAATTCTGTAATTAATCTGTAATTAATCTGTAATTAAGGTGTGTGTATGTGTATGTGTGTGTGTTTGCCTGCGTGTGTGCCTGCCTGCCTGCCTGCCTGCGTGTGTGCGTGCGTTCAAACTTCTGGTGTGTGTGTGGGTGCATACATGCTTCTTGTGTGTGCATGTGTGCGTGTGCGCTTCCGGTGTGTGTGTCGATGTGTGTGTTCAAAATAACATGCCGCTTGTACTAAACATGGCACTTTATGGTTGCCTGTGGCTGCAGCTGCAAGTCTGGCTGGGCGTGGCGGGGGGGGGGGGGGTGCGTGTATTACCGGGCCCTACAGCAGCAGAGCTCAGGGGGCGCCGCTGTCACTAAAAGACTCTCCACAGGAAACACCGCGGGGCCCACGCGGTCCCCCGGGGAGCGCTCGCTCTCTGAAAACGGGCCACCGGCATCTCCTCAGCCCCGTAGAGGAGGAGGAGGAGGAGGAGGAGGAGAGAACCAGGCAGGCAGGCAGGCAGACAGGCAGGCAGGCAGACAGGCCCTTTGCTTCAAGGCTCCAAGGCAGCACAGCAGCCTTTAATGATGACAAAAAGGAATCAACAAAGCCCGCGGCTCGTCCCCTCGGCGCAATCTAATCAGCGTTGTGTCCACATTGTTCACATCACACACCGCCGCCGCTGGCCAGACGATTTTATTCCCCTTTAGGAGAGCTCTGCTTTGCTTTTTGGGTAAGAAAAAAAAATTGATAATTTAATTACCGGTTCCGTCGGAGCAGCATTGGCATGCGAGTCTTTCTCTCTCTCTTGGCCAAACTCAGACGCTGGCTCATAATGTGATTAATAGCGGCTTTTATTTCCTGCCCCTTTCAAAATATTGGAAGTGGTCCTCCTCTCGCCTTCAAAAAATGGCTGATTTGGGCACGTGGTTGAAATTGAAACGGAAACGGAGCTCTCATCCCCGAACCAACCCAGCGCTACAGCAGCAGCAGCAGCATCAGCTCAGCATCACCACACACAGAGCAGTCTGCACATTTCGATCAAAGGAAGTGTCTCTGGATGTGTTCCCGCCTGATCCTGCGTCGCCAGCATCCTCCTCCCACACACACACACACACACACACACACACAACACACACACGCACACACACGCCGCCGCGCTGTCCCCGTTTCCCGGAGTCCGCATTAGGCAGCCGCACAGCGTCCTCTTAATCCGAAAAAACGGCCGCCATGTTTGTGTCAAAAACGGGAAAGGAAAAAAAAGGGTTTCCGCTGCACACACGTGTGGCGCGTTAACAGCCGTGTCAAAAAGAGGCTGATTTTTTATTTCCCCTCCACCCCCCCCCCCCGCGCGCCTCGACACATAATCAAAGTCACACACACACACACACACACACACACACATACACTTACACACACACACACACAACACCCTGAACATGCGGGCGGGGGGTGTCTGCAAAAATCCCTGCTTTGAAGAAGATGCACTCTCACTGGGCTACTTCAGACATCCTTGTCTCCACGCCCCCCCCCCCCCCCCCCACTCCCCGGGGGGACACTTGACGGCCAGGGGGAGGGGGAGGCGGAGGCGGAGGGGGAGAGGCTGTCTGTATCCCACACCCGGGCTGTCAGGCTGCACTTCTCTCCACGCCGGCTCCTCTCCTGCCGCATGTGTCTGTCTGTCTGTCTGTCTGTCTCCCTTTAAGAGCCTCTAATGCGGAGTCGCGGTGACCCTTGACCCCTCATCGCAGAAGCTACTTTTAGCTAATCCGGTGGAAAATAAACATTCACCGAGTGCTGGGACTCTAACCATTAGGCACGTAGTACTTTACAAGAGAGAACAGACGACTGTGGCCTGAAAAAAATGTGTCCCTTCCATTTCCTGCTCGGTTTGCACCAGGCGTAGTGTAGTGTAGTGTGTGTGTGTGTGTGTGTGTGTGTGTGTGTCTGTGTGTGTCTGTGTGTGTTAGCATGTGCACGTCAGATCGGGGGGGCTGCACGGCAGCTGTGTGTGTCTCTCTCGCCAGCGAAGTAGCAGACTTCATTGTCGGCTACATTTCCTGACCGGCGATTTCAATTCCCCTTTGCCCCGCTGCCTGCTGGGTAATCAACAGCCAATAGGGCCAGCGCGGTACATAGCTGAGGGGGTTGGTTGTGTGTGTGCAAGCGTGTGTGTGTGTGTGTGTGTGTCTGTATGTTTGTGTGCTGCAAACGGGGGCGGGGGGGGGGGGGGGGTTGGTGGACCGTATACCCGTATCCTTCTTTCCGTTAAAAGCAAATTGAAAGCGAAAACAGCCACTTGATCCGAATTCTGTTTGATTTCATGCAGCGACGCCACAATCTCACCCCCGCTGTTTAAAGCAGAAGATTGACAATGAATACGAGCGATGCACTAGTTTACCTGGCCACTAGCTCAGGAGTTAAGAGCGGCTGTCTGGCAACAGGAAGGTCGCTGGTTCGATCCCCGGGCTCCGCCTCGCTAAGTGTCGAGGCGTCCCTGAGCAAGACGCCACCTAACCCTAACTGGTTGACACCGCCGTCGGTGTATGAATGGGAGAATGTGAGGCAATACTGTAAAGCACTTTGGATAAAAGTGCTATATAAATGTAATCCATTGACCATTTACCACTACTGCAGCAGTAACCAACTGGGGTTGAACCAGTGGCTCACCTGAAAGGGAAAACCTCTCGGCCCACACAACAGCGCACAGAGATCGCACATTTTTCTCGCGTTTTCTCTTTGAATTCAGAGCAGCCAGTGTGTGAAGGAGGCTAAATGACGTGTTGAACTGAGCAATGCATTGACTGAATGAATGAATGAAGAAAAATAAAAAAACATTTCCTTTCATCTGCAAATTCGGATGCTTGCACCACTCGTCTGAACTCGACTCACACACGCACACACACACGCACACACACACGCACACACACGTGGTTACAGTCATTGGACCCTACTCTGAAACACAGAGCACACATGGCCGCTGTAATGTGTGTGTGTGTGTGTGTGTGTGTGTGTGTCTGTATGTATGTGACACATGGTGACCTGTTGTGCCGCACACAAAACTGTCAGATCTGATACTCCTCTCTACTGTCTATTTCTCTACTGTCTCTCTCTCTGCTGTCTCTCTCTCTGTCTTCTCTCTGCTGTCTCTCTCTCTGCTGTCTCTCTCTCTACTGTCTCTCTCTCTCTGTCTCTCTCTCTGTCTCTCTCTCTCTGCTGTGTCCCTCTCTACTGTCTCTCTCTCTGCTGCGTCTCTCTCTCTACTGTCTCTCTCTCTGCTGTGTCCCTCTCTACTGTCTATCTCTCTACTGTCTCTCTCTCTGCTGTGTCCCTCTCTACTGTCTATCTCTCTACTGTCTCTCTCTCTGCTGTGTCCCTCTCTACTGTCTCTCTCTCTGCTGTGTCCCTCTACTGTCTCTCTCTCTGCTGTGTCCCTCTATGTGTCTCTCTCCGCTGCGTCTCTCTGCGTAACGGGAGAATGCTGTAGAAGTGCCATCATCGCCAACGATTCCCTCCCTCCCTCTCTCTCACCGTTGGCTGCCATAAACGGTAAATGGATTGCATTTTACATTGCGATTTTATCCAAAGCCGCTTTACAGTTGCCTCACATTCACGAGTCACACACCGACGCAACGGTAACAACCAACTCGTCAGGAGCAGTTAGGGTTAGGTTGGCGTCTCGCTCAGGGACTCCTCGATACTTCGGAGGCGCCGGGGATCGAACCGGCAACCTTCCTGTCGCCAGACCCACTCTTATAACTTTGAGCTAACCGCCGCCCAGCCATCGCGGCCCGAACCAGCCGACCAGCTGCAGGGCGGGAGGAACAGACAACACACACACCACACAGACACAGCGTCACCAGAGGTTCTTCAAAAGGCAGCTCAGACTTTCAACACCCACCCGGCAAAATTAAAACCATCGCTCTCTAATCGTGGAAGCAGCCACATGACAGCCATTACGAAATGCGAAAACATTGATTTTATGTTGCCCTCAGTCAGTCAGTCAGTCAGACCGCCTGCTAGTCCTGCCGTCATGCCCGGACCGTCTGTCTGTCTGTCTGTCTGTCTGTCTGTCCGGTGGATTCATCCGCCTGCCTGCCTGCCTGTCTGTCTGACTCTCTGCCCGTCTGTTTGTCTGTCTCCTCTGTGAGCCGCTGTGTCTCTCTGATGGAGCACTAATATCTGGGCCTCGGGGCCGGCTGGCTGTGTTTCCAGAGCAGCAGTTAAGTCTGATTTCAATGGGTGTCCGCCTCCCACTCTCGTAAGACGTCTTCAAATGTTGTTGATGTTTTTTTCTGAGAGAGAGAGAGAAAGAAAAAACTGAGCGATTCTGTTCCGACATGAGTAGGCGATGTTGCAAGTACGTGTGCGCGCGCGCGTGTGTGTGTGTGTGTGTGTGTTGTGTGTGTGGTTGATTTGTGTGTGGATTTCCAGATGGACATGGGTCATTTTCTACATCTACCCGGGCTTTTGTGTGCACCCCGAGGTTTCTTGCCATAATATTTTGATATTTTGATAACCGTGCGAGCCCCCCCGCCACCCCATAGTAGTCCATGGTTCAACAGGAAACTCCACGCGAGACTAATTGGCTAAACCTGCGACTTGAAACAAGCCGGGGATGAGTTGAAACACACACACACACACACACACACACACACACACACACACACACACACACACAACACACACACACACACACACCACCAACACACACACAGCATACAAGTGCCTGACTAACACACAACAACAGCATTTTGAGTAGTATATTAGTAGTAGTAGTATAGACAGACGGAGACACGGAGACACGGACACACACACACACACACACACTACACACACACACCACACACACCACACACACACACACCACACACACACACACACACACACACACAACACACACACACACACACACACACACACACACACTCTCTGCATTATCTGATCGTCAAGGCAAAATGTCAGTGCAGGTTTGAGTTAAATTGATTCAACGAAAAGCAAAAACCAACAGCCCAAGTATTAGCCACAGGCAAGGTCTCTCTCTGGCTGACAACATGTTCCATGTCCAATCAGGATCCATGACAGTTTTTAACGCTGTCCATTCCGCCCCCCGCCCCCCGCCGCCCGCCCCCCCAGCCGCCAGGGTTCAGTCCAACCCTGAGGGCACACGCAATTACCCCTCCCGCACACACACACACCCCCACTCTCACACACACACACACACACACCCACTCTCACACACCCACACACACACCCACTCTCACACACACACACACACACACATACACACAAACACACACAGAGATCGGAGGCCGAAATGTCAGGGCAAACTACCAAATACCAGGCCCAGCCTTGCTTCAAATGCTACAGCCGGAGATGTTGCTCCCGCCCTGGGCTGACACATCCTCCCCCGGCAAGAAGGTTCAGCCAGCGGGTCCAACAGCCTGCTGAACCAAACAGACAATTCGAGGTAATCCCAGGCAGCGTGACTCCGTGGACGCCCGCTTGTTAGCACTTGACCTGCTAGCAACGTGTCGTTCTTTAAAACTCGCAGGCACACCACTTGTCATGCAGTAGAGCAGGTGTGTGTCATCGAGGCTAACTGGAAAGAAGTCTCGTGTGTCTGCAGGCCCTATGTGTGTGGCATGTCTGTTAATTGCCATTGTATCTCTTCGAGACTAACCGGTCATACACACCATCAGTCCGATCGACTTTGGAGCAGACAGTTTATTGCAGAGGAGACAAGTTCAGTGTTAGACTTCTGAAGTTGCTGTATGCGGAATGAGGGGCTCAATCATGGAAACGCTGGCAAGCCCCAAATAGTTCACACTTGCGAACGGGCAAAGAATGGGCACCAGGCTGGCTGGTGTGTTACCGAGGAGGACCCAAGGAAGTGCAGTATTGTTGAGCGTGACGTTCTGTTTGGTTAACAGCGTGGTCTGCGAGCTTAAGCCGGGGTTCTCCGTGTCGTGTCTCGTAGTCTGTTGACTTGGTGCTGTGCTATTTGATCACCCGTTGCCTGTCAAAGATGGCGTCTGGAGCTGTGAAACCAACCTGATACTCCTGACATCTTTGTCGGGAGTACAGCTCACCGAAACGCAACAATGGGAAAACATTGACACGTGTTAGAAAAGTGTAAAATAATGGTCATGTATTATTATTATTAGTTAGCTTATCTAGAGCTTATCTAAAGCACGGTATCATTGCGTTGAAGTGCAGAGTAGCCACAGCAGTTCAGAGCACAGGCAGTAGCAAGGTTACTACAAAACGGAGAGATGGTATAACTCCTGCTTCCTTGCCTAAGCGTCCTTCCCGCCCATCATTCCCTCCACATGTCTCCCCTACTGGTCACGACCGCAGCCAAATCCCATCTGCTGCTAATCTGTGGACGAGCTACGAGTCTCCTGCTGTGGTTTTCCAAGAATAGAAGAAGAATAGACTTTACTGTCATTACATAAGTACAACAACGTGTAGCATTTAACCCGTCGCGAGCAACTACGGGCCTACGGCCGGTGCCTTGGCTCAAGGGTATTAACCTAACATACATAGGTCTTTCCGTGTGGAGGACATCAGATCACCCGGCCATCCGAGTACTAAACCAAGCCGGAGCCTGCCTGGCCTCCGAGATCAGGCGGGATTGAGTGCTTTGAGGAGGGTATGGTGGTAAGCCGTTCCCTGATGACAAAACAGAATGACGGAAGACGCAGAGGATTGCATTGGACAGGACATTGACAACTGACTGCAACAGTGTCACCAATATTTGATTCCCGCAATCAGTGCATATTTATAGTCTGCAGAAGTAGTGGACATCTGGTCCAAAGATAGAGAGAGAGAGAGAGAGAGAGAGAGACAGAGAGAGAGAGAGAGAGACAGAGAGAGAGAGAGAGAGAGAGAGAGAGAGAGAGAGACAGAGAGAGAGAGAGAGAGAGAGAGAGAGAGAGAGAGAGAGAGACAGAGAGAGAGAGAGACAGAGAGAGAGAGAGAGAGAGAGAGACAGAGAGAGACAGAGAGACAAAGAGAGAGAGAGAGACAGAGACAGAGAGAGAGAGAAATCAGAGACAGACAGATATCTCATCCAGACAGAGAGATGGAGAGAGAAGGAGAGCTATGGACCCCAGCTAAAGCAATTCCTAGCCATGGAAGAGACAGCGGCCAAATATTTTCTCTCTGCATACGGCGAGTTGATTATTCACCTCGCTTGGGCAATCTTCCCAACACAAACAACCGGAATGGTCCTGAAGAATTGCATCGCAATTGCTTTCACCCCTGGCTTTCTACCTGCGCACACACATCACACACAAACACACACAGAGACGAGCGAAAGTCAGCAAACACCAAATACCAGCCAGCCTTGCTCAATGCACAGCGAGGATGTTGCTCCGCCCTGGGCTACAACATCCTCCCCGGCAAAAGGTCAGCCAGGGGTCAACACCGCTGACCAAACAGACAATTGAGGTAATCCCAGGCAGCTGACTCCCGTGGACGCCCGCTTTTAGCACTGACTGTGCAAGTGTGTCTTTAACTCGCAGGCACACTTGTCATGCAGTAAGCAGATTCATCGAGGCTAACTGGAAGAAGTCTCTGTTTGCAGGCCTATGTGTGTGCATGTCTGTAATTCCATTTTCTCTCGACAACCGTTCATCCGATCGACTTGGCAGGTTTATTGCAGAGGAGAAAGTGCAGTGTTGACTCTGAAGTTGTTGGGATGAGGGGCTCTCATGAAAGCTGCAAGCAAATAGTTCACACTTGCGAACGGGCAAAGAATGGGCACCAGGCTGGCTGGTGTGTTACCGAGGAGGACCCAAGGAAGTGCAGTATTGTTGAGCGTGACGTTCTGTTTGGTTAACAGCGTGGTCTGCGAGCTTAAGCCGGGGTTCTCCGTGTCGTGTCTCGTAGTCTGTTGACTTGGTGCTGTGCTATTTGATCACCCGTTGCCTGTCAAAGATGGCGTCTGGAGCTGTGAAACCAACCTGATACTCCTGACATCTTTGTCGGGAGTACAGCTCACACAAACAATGGGAAAACATTGACACGTGTTAGAAAAGTGTAAAATAAAGTCATGTATTATTATTATTAGTTAGCTTATCTAGAGCTTATGTAAAGCACGTATCATTGCGTTGAGTGCAGAGTAGCCACAGCAGTCAGAGCACAGGCAGTAGCAAGGTTACTACAAAACGGAGAGATGGTATAACTCCTGCTTCCTTGCCTAAGCTTCCTTCCCGCCCCATCATTCCCTCCACATGTCCTCCCCTACTGGTCACGACCGCAGCAAATCCCATCTGCTGCTAATCTGTGGACGAGCTACAAGTCTCCTGCTGCGGTTTCCAAGAATAGAAGAAGAATAGACTTTACCGTCATTACATAAGTACAACAACGTGTAGCATTTAACCCGTCGCGAGCAACTACAGGCCTACGGCCGGTGCCTTGCTCAAGGGTATTAACCTAACATACATAGGTCTTTCCGTGTGGGAGGACATCAGATCACCCGGCCATCCGAGTACTAAACCAAGCCGGAGCCTGCCTGGCCTCCGAGATCAGGCGGGATTGAGTGCTTTGAGGAGGGTATGGTGGTAAGCCGTTCCCTGATGACAAACAGAATGACGGAAGACGCAGGGGATGCATTGGACAGGACATTGACACTGACTGCACAGTGTCACCATATTTGATTCCCGCAATCAGTGCATATTTATAGTCTGCAGAAGTAGTGGACATCTGGTCCAAACTGGAGCGTGGGGGCCGGGAGGGAGAGATTGTCACTTCCTGAACCACATTCATGCGAGAGAGAGAGAGAGAGCAAGAGAGAGAGATAGAGAGACAGAGAGACAGATAGAGAGAGGGAAGACAGAGAGAGAGAGAGACAGAGAGACCGAGAGAGACAGAGAGAGAAAGAGAGAGAAAGAGACAGACAGAGACAGAGAGACAAAGATAGAGAGGCAGAGACAGAGAGATGCAAAGATGATCTATCCAAATATCTATGAGACAGACAGATATCTCATCCAGACAGAGAGATGGAGAGAGAAAGGACTATGGACCCCAGCTAAAGCAATTCCTAGCCATGGAAGAGACAGCGGCCAAATATTTTCTCTCTGCATACGGCGAGTTGATTATTCACCTCGCTTGGGCAATCTTCCCAACACAAACAACCGGAATGGTCCTGAAGAATTGCATCGCAATTGCTTTCACCCCTGGCTTTCTACCTGCGTCCCGGTTATTCATCAACCGGCAAAGCCAGAGGCTGAACGCACACACACACACACACACACACACGCAGGCAGCGAGAGGATCCCTCCTTCACATCTGGTAAAATCTCCACTCCTGTTAATATTTCCACCTCTCATTGATTTATTAATTATTCCCCAAGCGATCCTCTGAGTCATGAAACAATGGAGTCGACAGGAAACAGTGACAAAGTCGATGTCTAGACATTGGCTGGATCTGACAAAGAGCACACAGAGCCATGAGGGGGGGGACATGTGGCCAAGCTCACATTAAACGTAAAGCAGCTTCCATTCCCAGCGAGACGCTTTGTTCCACAGCCTGCCGCCGAGCTTACCGGCACGCGGCTGATTTGATTTCATGAAACTGTGACACTTTTTTTTTTTTTCACGCGTTTCCTCATTCGCCGCCAGAGCATTAAAGCTATCGTGAGCGACGACGCGCTGTCTCTGTGTCTCGATGTGACCCAAGGCAATATCGTATATCATATATCATATGTCGTACACCACCAGCACCAGCACCAGCACCAGCACCACTGGGACCCTGTGCTATTCTGGCACCAATGCGTGCGTCTTTGCTCAAGGATTTTGAAAGACGTGCGCAAAGTAAGCAATCAAGTCTTGTCTGTTTACATTTCAATGCGGTGCAGTTAAATATAGAGAGGAGGAGCAGGGCGGGGGACGGCCACCACGCTCGGAGAGTTGTGTTGTGTTGGGGAGTAACAACTGGATGATAAGAAAAAAAGATGGAAAATTATTGTTCATCTGGCATGGACTCCACTTCAATGAGGTTCCGTTGTGTGTTTGTGGTCAAGAATTTCCTTCGGGATCAATACAAAGTTTTCATAAAGTTTTATCTTGTCTCGTCTTATCTTAAGATGACTAATTGTTTCGTCCTGTTGTGTTTAGATCTCGACACTTTTTGACGCGCGCACACACACACACGCACGCACACACACACACACACACACACGTACATGTGCACGCACACACACACAACCAACCATATCCTCCCTGGAAATTAGCACTGACAAAGCAACTGGACAATAACAAACAGCTGTCCAACATGATCAATAGATGTGATCAATATGTCCATACCTGCTCTTTATCCATAGTAGTAGTAGTAGCAGTGTCCTAATCCCTTTCCACATCATGCTAATCTACAACGATGCTAAAATTGAAATACTTGACGTGTGAAAAACGCAGCCATCATCATCATTTTTCACCGTATCCCCCCCAGCGCAGTTTGGGTAGAGAGTCTCTTTGCTCTTTGATTTAATGTCCCGTCTATGCTTCGCTTGCAGGTACGTTCGTTACGGCGGTAATGAACAGTATTCTAAATGTGACAGGCTTCTGAAGGCGTCTGGTTGGAAAACGAGCGAGATAAGGAAGAGATTGCGATGGGATCGTGTTATCGTAGCATGTGTTGTTCATTAGGCAACATGTCTCGTTAATAGCTTGTTGGACTGTCTGCCAAAACCGCTCGCAGTGTTACAATGATTACACACAAACACACACACAGAGGGAGAGAGAGAGAGAGAGAGACAGAGAGAGAGAGAGAAGAGAGAGAGAGAGAGAGAGAGAAAGAGAGAGAGAGAGAGAGAGAGAGAGAGAGAGAGAGAGAAAGAGAGAGAGAGAGAGAGAAGAGAGAGAGAGATAGAGAGCACACAGCCACATGAGAGAGAGAGAGAGAGAGAGAGAGAGAGAGAGAGAGAGAGAAAGAGAAAGAGAAAGAGAGAGAAAGAGAGAGAGAAAGAGAAAGAGAGAGAGCACACAGCCACATGAGAGAGAGAGAGAGAGAGAGAGAGAGAGAGAGAGAGAGAGAGAGAGAGAGAGAGAGAGCAATGCATGCCAAATACACGTGAGCAAATGAATTAATCAGAACAACGTTTAAAGTATCCAGTTACACCGCGATCTTCTGTAACCGGAGACTCGAAAAAAAATGTAATAAATCTCTTTTAGATACGTTTGTTTACGGAGCAGCCGCAGAGCAACAATTCCCTTTTTTTTTTTTTTTCATTCAGAAGCTTTATCAACTGTTTGGAGAGTGTCTGCGAGTGTCTCCAATCACCACAGTGCCCCTGACCTTCTTAGCCAAACAAACGGCGTGGCACTGGGGCTCGCCGCGGCCTTCAAAAGAGCTCCTGCCGCTCGCCTGGCAGACACAACAATCAAATGGACAGGGTGGGGGGGGGGGGGGGGGGGGTTAAAGGTCACGGGTCATTCCGGTGCAGTGAGCGTCTCTGTGGCTTCCACCGTGAGCCGGAGTGTTGCTTCCGCGACCGAGAAGCGACGACGCTTTTGGCAAAAATTGGGTCATTTGGAGGGAAAAGTGGTTCGGATTCGACGCGATGAACGCTCGTTTATTATGGCCTCCGCTTTTTATTACCCTGACACCGCCCCGTCCGCCCGCCCGCCCGCCGGCGCCCCAGACGGGGACAAGAGTGAACCACCGCAGGAAGTATCCCTGGGGATGACCCTTTACCACCCACCACCCCCTGACACCACCCCCTTCTCCCTCTCCCTCCACCACCACCACCACCACCACCACCGCCATGATAAATGACTTCACGCTCTACAAACAACAGCTGTCTGCCTCTCTCTCTCTCTCTCTCTCTCTCTCTCTCTCTCTCTCTCTCTCTCTCTCTCTCTCTCCCCCTCTTCTCAATCACCAGACTCTGGACTCAGCGTTGCGCGACGTGCTGACATTTTGTCGGAGCGCACTCAAGGTTGAGCGTCACGCCTCGGCGACGGTGAGAAAGTCGGGGGTGTCGGGTTATGCCATCGTAAGAAGAACAAAAATAAAGAGCAGAGAGAAACAGGAATGAATCTGTGTGTGATCTTCTGGAACGGAGCGCCGAGAGAAATGCGGGGGGGTGGGTGGCTGGGTGGGTGGGGGGGGCGTAATATCCACGGAACATTCGGGAACATCTGGAACATCTTCCCGCTAAGCACCGCTAAGCACCGCTAAGCACCGCCTGCATTTCACCCTGCAGGCTGCACACGATATCGTCGAAGGTTCTCTGGACTGCCACGGATCAACCTATCTCTCTAAGGCCTGTCGACATTCGCTCAATCGTCCTTTGTAATTCATATTAAGTCATTTAGCGGGCGCCACGACCCGAAGCGACTTGACACATTTCCTTTAAGAACGGGTAGGGTTCAGGCTCCGTGCCCACCGGATGCCCACCGGTGGTCTGCACTGCAGGGCATTGCGGTTCAAATACCCGCCCTGTCCCTAACAATAATGACAGGTTGACGGTTGACAGACATTGACGGTGCTTCCTAAGTAACATTACATTACATTTACATTTAGCAGACACTTTTATCCAAAAGCGACAACTTCCCTCGGGATTAAGAAAGTTTTATCTTATCTTATTTGTCGAAGGAGACAGTGATATATATCGCTGTGGTACATAAAGATAAGAATAGAGCAGGTTTCAAACGTTCCTAATTGCAAGGTTAATTGAATTGAGTTTCATAATTACTCGGTTGCCTAATAGCCGGGATGAGAGCAGAAGTGCCATTCCGAGCACATCTAAGCGCATCATACGATATGCTAAACAACGCGAAGCACCATTAATAATGCCAAGACGGACAAGCTAGCAACGCTCGATGAAACGACCCTTTGAACAGATGAGAGACGCGTGCGATCAAATTCACGTCAGGAACACAGACAGCCTCTTATTGACGAATAAATGGGTTGCATTTGCATTTAAGAGGAATTAAACAGCCTCGCATTAATATTCATTTTTCACGATTCGAGAGCGTACAGTCTAGTGTAGGAGATCGGCTGAGACAGAAGCGGAATTATGACGCGATAATCACATTTTCAAAGGCTGACACTTTGACATCATTATAGCGTATCCTCCTGATCTGCTCCGGGGTTATTTTCCTGTATTACCCATAAGCACGTTGCCATGGGGAATAAACTAATATCTGCCGGTGCGACGGACAGTCACAAGGCCGTTACTCTCATACGTTATCTACCGAAATTACATTGAGGCCGAGCGATGTGGCAAAGTTTAAATACGACAGTCAGCACAGGGACAGATGCAGAAAGCGGCTTTATAAAGACACTACTTGTGACGGGACACACACACACAGCACAACGCCGCTGAGCTCAGCACCAGAGGATACCGAGGAGGAACACAGAGGCTGTCATTTGGATACAATTGATAGGTTGAGGGCACAACTTACCCAAAGCCCTCACTTAAAGTACTAGAGAGAGAGAAAGAGAGCGAGACAGATCTGTCCCGACCGTCCACTTGAAGTTCACCGCCTCCGAAAAACCAGCGCAAAAAATACGCTCCGTTCATCGTTCCACAACAAAGCGATTCTCGGAAAATCCGCAGGCTATTGTGTGTGTCTGAAATATAAATATACATGTGAATATGAATAATAATATAATAATATAATAATAATATAAACAGTGATCGATTATATAAACAGTGATTCTGGAAAAGGGCTCACCTTTTATCCTCGAATACATCTGTTCATTCGATATCGGTTACTTCGCTCGGTAACTCGCTTTGGCGTTTCATTGTACCTACAACCAGTACCTCGGGTCATTGAAATGTCATTATCCCACACGCCCGTATTTTGAAAAAACTACAAAGCATATTGTAACCGCTAATCCTCAAAAGGACTCTCAACACACACTGCTTTCGGGCTCCGTGGCCCCAAGGGTTCACGGGTTGATCGAGTTAAAGAGACTCCAGCCGAGAAAGAGAGAGATCAAGATAGAGATGGAGAAGGAGAGAAAATATGGAGAAGGGGGGGAGCACGGGGCAGCCAAGAGTAAGAGGAATAAAGCAAGAGTCTATCTGTCTATATACAGTGTATATATGGGCTGTCAATCGAATTGATTGAATTGCAATTAATCACAAATGAACACACTTTGTACAGTTTTTAGTACTCTCATCAACGTGGGAGTGGATAAAATATGCTTGCTTTCTGTATTAACTAATGTGCATTTCACGAACAAACCATCTCAGCGAAGGAAGTCAAAAAAGGATAACCCTCTACAACAGCAGAGCAAAAGACAAGCCAAACACGGGGGCCATAGGTTTGGCCAGTAGAGTTAGGGCGTGTAGGCTTTGCCCGCTCAGAAAGGCTGAATACACTCAAGACCCAAACATGCATGCCACCAGAGAGAGAGTTTGCCGAGTCTGCCGCGTTTAATCTCCACTGTGTCAAATGGAAACGTCCTACGGATCCGACTTGGGTGTCGCCTCGGTGTCGAGTAAGACGGTTTTCCGACCGCCGTCCTCCCTCCCACCCACCCATCCATCTTCCTCCTCCTCCCTCCCTCCCTCCCTCTTAGCTGAACAACTCGCCAAACAGTAAGGGCCGGTAGCATCAGTGAGCCAGGAGAAGAATGTTCAGAGGAGCCCGGCCTTGGAAACCCATTACCTTCCCCCCCGAGGGCCCGCAGGAACAGCTCGAGCGGCGGGAGAGGGGTTTCTGGCTATCGTACGACTACGGATCGACCCACCACTGGAAGCGCCCACCGGCCACTGGAAGAAGAAGACGACCACGGTGAAAATAACACGCCTCTCACATCCTCCATTTTCCATTCCCCTCCCCTTCCACTCAATTACTGCAATTGAAGCAGGTTCCTGCGAGGCGGTCACGGAGAGTGCAGGGCCAGTTTATAGTACACCGCGCGGGGCTGGAGCGGAGCCACTGTGGTGCTCCGCCACGGCTCATTCCCATCCCCCTGGCTTCTGAGAGAGGAGGACATCTACCGAGGCCCCCTGGGGTCAGGCATCCAGCCATCCAGGAAGCACAATCCTCACTATCTCGTCCTGGGGGGTGAGGAGGCTTGGACCCTTAATTTAACCCGTTACAAGACTGGGAGGGGAGGCGGTGTGAGTGTGTGAGTGTGTGCTTGTGTGGGTGTGGGTGCTTGTTTGTGTGTGTGTGAGTTATTTTGCTGCTTTTGTAAAGCATTTTGTAATGTGGATTTTGAAGTGATCTATAAATAAAGATTATTTATTATTATTATTATTATTATTATTAGAATTATTATTGAGTGAGAGTGGATTTGTGTGTGTGTGTGTGTATGTGCGTGTGTGTGTTAGGAGTTTGACAGAATAGTCAACTATCTAGTCGACCACTAGTTGATACTGTGCATCGTTGCAGACTAATTGTTAATCTGTGGTTTTAGCACTGTGCAGACATAAAGCAGCAATGGCAATGCATCTACAGTGGATACTGAGATCTCTGGAACAATCATTTTCTATGTCATGCCATGTTAAACAAATGACGTGTTGAGAAATGTCCAGAATGTAAGGTATTTAGACAAGCAAAGACTTCTACTATCGTGTTGTTACTGCAGTAAACATTAGGCGACATCCTGCTCAGATAAAACCGTCTGGGGGCGTCGTCCACTCAGATCACGGCTCTCAGAGCCAATGGAGATACCCCGAGGTTGGTCCCACGTACACTGGTTAACCCCGAATGCCACTGGCTGTATTTGAGACCTTTTGGACTACAATTGATCATTGTCATTGGGTTAAATGCCCTTCAGTGCCATTGTGGAGCGGGGGTTGGTGGAATGGTGGGTGGTGGTGGGTGGTGGTGAGTGGGGAAAGTGTTTGGCCGGCAACCGCGCAGGACAGGCGGACACTCGTGGATCTTGCTGGTGCTCCTCTGGGGACGCAGCATGTGCAATAGCATGGGGAAATTCAATAGAAGCCCATCGGGTCATGGTCAGTATGCACTAGATGAACCGAGGACCACATGGCTTCAGGCTTCAGCATAGCAAGAGCATTGTCATCTGCAGTTACAACGGCCCCATACATATGCATACAAGGACCTATTTAGACTCAGAAAGGAGCAAAGTCAAAGCCACAATGTATTTTAATTACGTACTCAATAAGTAGGACACCTCGTTGTCGGTCCATTTTGTGAAGATGTAGTCCGCATTTAGCTTTGAAATACACGGGACTATTTGTACCCCAAAAACTTTTTTCTGCCTGAAAGTGGTTTGTTTATGGGGCCGGGATACGGCGTGATCTCGTACCCAGTAACAAACGGACTCAGTCTCTGAATTAGCCAACGCACTATGTGGTCAGAGTAACCGACTCCTGAGTTACACTATATAAGCGTATAACGATTTGATTGATTGTACTGATTATTGAATAATCATGAGGGAGTATGAGTGGGAAAAATACGCATATTGGTCAATTTTAACAGGCAACTTGCCCTCACTCTGCATATCAATCTGAGGGCGACCGCCTGCTGTGGAACAGTCCACTGGCATATTCTTAATTCTATAATGTCATGCTCCAACTAGTATCTCACTTTCTTTCCTGCCAAATGGTTTTCGCTCGTCGGGAAATCGTTATCTTGCCCCACATATTTGTATATTTAAACTGTAATCTTGCACATACGTTAGTTATTTTATCAATCTGTGGTTTTGTACTGTAACGGCTACTGCAAACCTGGCACAAAGAATTTCCTTCAGGGATTAATAAAGTTCTATTCTATTCTATTCTATATTTCATTTACATGATGGTACACAAACCTCACACACACACACACACACACACACACACACACACACACACACAGACAGCACACACACACGACACACAGACACCACACACTCTCTTTTCGCATACCTTAGTTGTTATGTTTGACTGCCGCCCAAAAATACAAAGTCACCCACTCATGAAAAAGACATGGCAAGCAAGCAGGCCCATGGCAGGAAACCCAAAGTTGTTCTCCCAGAAAGCACACACACACACACACCACACCACACAACACTATGACCTAACGGCGGTTGGTGGAGCAGGAACAAACCGGGGCACACTGTAGTAGTGGGACAGCATTGCTAACGGCAATACCTCTGTTCAGAATGTGCCAGTCTCTGCCTCGCTCTACTCCTCTTCCATCGAGGCCTCCAAGACATATGATACTAAGACTATAAACAATGTCCCAAGGAAATTGAGAAGCCGTCCTCCTCCCCACCGCCGAAGCCCAAGCCCTCGTCTGAGTGATGTGCCCGTAGCGCGGACAAAGGACTTTTAAGCCGCTGTGCAAATCACCCCGACTGCCCCCCTGTGTTGGCCAACAAAGGACGATTGTGCCAGCAGTAAATACTTACAGATACCAACTTAACAAAAGACCTTTGGTTTCCTGCCTGTTGCCCCACAGTGAAATATACGCCTGTGAAAGTATCACATATACACACACACACACACAACACACACACACACACACACACACCTGTCCACTGCAGTTTTCTGCGTTCTCTTCAGGGATCTGAACCTGTGCTGGCACATGATCGGATCTGCTCCTCTTTGAGAACGTGCCAGAATTCGTGCGGCGGGGAAAGAAAAGAAAAAAAAAAACAGCGACAAGTCATATCATCGTTGTGGAATTAGAGAGCCTGGGGATGAGCACGGGGTTTTATAGAAACCCGAAACTTGACTTTAATACGGCCAGCGAACGGCGGATGACAAAGGAGAGAGCTGTGTGTGCGTGTGTGTGCGTGTGTGTTTCCATTAAAGGACCCTCTCATTCAGCACCCCCCCCCTCCAGCCATCGAGGCCTAACTCTGTAAAATTGATTATTGTCCCCCTTTTCTCTTTCAAGTGCTGCTGCTGCTGCTGCTGCTGCTTTGTGACTTGCACATGACTTGGCAGCGAAAGGACAGCTGGCTCCCCGCACACGGGGGCTCTGTCTGCTCACATGACCGCCGTCCAACAAAAGGAGGGCGGGCCGAAGCTGCGGCGGCAGAACCGGGCGCGCGAGGAAAGGCAGGGGGCTTATAAACCGGCCGACCGGCGCGTCCGCAGGGACCGAAACGTGGGCGGTGGGACACGGCGGCGAACCAAAAGGGGAATTATCTAATAATAATGACAATAATAATAATCATCATCATCATCTTCACATCTGAGACGGGTAGAACGGAACTGAAAATACAACCGAGAGTAAATATTTTGAATGGGAAACATTTTGGGAAGCGTGTTATTGTGTGTGTGTGTGTGTCTCTGTGTGTGTGAGTGTGTGTGTGTGGGTGTGTGTATGTGTGTTCAGATGGACTAGTCCTTCTTTATGAACTGGAGTGGAACCGGGCATGAACAGAACAAAACACCCGATGAAAGGTTTCGGGGTGCTGCCTATGACCGGTGCACTGGGGATCTGCAAAAGGGACCTGGCACTGATCTTGGATATTTTAGTGGTCTCCAAGTCGACCTAAAAAAAGCAAACAAATGAAAAAACGGCTTAAAAATGCTTTCTGCGGATCGTTTTCATACCCCATAAAGTCCGGGCAAACAGATTTTTACCAGGACTCACAGGGTTTCTAAAAAAAACTACAAGTGTAGTTTTCTCAGTGTACTCCCCTTCCCAGCAAAAATCACCCTGGCCCATCAGTTTGGAGTTGCTGTTAATGTTGGCCTGAAGAGCTCCACAAGATTTTACATTGGCTAATAGCAATGAATACCAATCGACGGACCAAACGAGGACTATAAATTCTCAATAAAGTCTCACTGAGTGGAAGGAACGACCAATTATTTTAGCCAGAATGCACAGAAGAGGAGGCGGCGGAGACGGCAGCCAGCGGAAACCAACAGCAACAGCGTGTTCAGACTCAAGTCCCGGCGTTTAGCGTTCCGTCATTCAAGTCATAAAGTACGTTGTTTGACAAACGGTTTCACGGCGATGTTTATTATTGCGAAAACCACTATCTGTAGAGTGGACTCGTTTTTTTTCCGCACTTTCAGCATCTTATTCAAATCAATAAAGTAGCAATGCTTGTATAAAGGCAGCGAGGACGTTTGCAAATAGGTTCACGGCGATGTTTGTTGATGCAGTATTGCCGTGACTTTACTACCACTTTCAGAGTTTACTCATGTACTCGCAAAACTGCACCACGGTCCGCTCCGAGAAGATTACAGTCTGGCACTTTTCTCTAAAGACTTTCTTCATGTTATGTGCTTTGTAAGTCGCTATGGATAAAAGCGTCTGCCAAATGCCCTTAATGTAAAATGTAAATTATATGGCAGGCAACTAACTATGGCGACTGCTGTATTGATTACAGAACATTTTTTTTCAAATGTAAATACGAACAGACATGCATATGCTTGTATGTCATATGTTGGGCTCCATTACAGCTAACCTCTGGTTTACATCGCTGAACATTACATTCTAAATGTGACGGCAGCTGCTTGAGCAACTCGATCTCCTGTACAACCAAGCGCGGAACAGCGAGACGCCACGACAGTCCACACACACACACATAGTCCGCAGGCCGAGAAATAGCCTGTAAAATACGAAACTCTATAAACAAAAGTAGCCAAGCTTATCTTATCTGCCCCTCGAACACACTCCCGGTATCACCGTTACTAAACTACCGTTTTCAGAGTTTCCTCAAGTAGTAGGAGTGTTATTAGTGAAAGCGAACCACGGCTCACAAGGATTTTGGCCTGGCCTTATACCCTGAAGACGAGGATAAGATAAGATAAGATAAGATAAGATAGAACTTTATTAATCCCGAAGGAAATTCTTGTGCCAGGTTGCATAGCAATACAATAAAACAATAGAGAAATAAAGTCCGAGTAGAATACAACGTCTGTGGCAGAGACAAGACAGTACAGATCAGTCCATGATATAAACCCACCCAGCGCTGGCACAATCTCAACCGTTATCAACTGCTGCAGACCATCGGTATATTAGAACATCACAGACAGCGTTGAAGAAGGTCCGGTAAATGTGTTTTAAAGCACAAGAGTTTCAACGCCATCTTCGACTGTATTTTCTCTGGAGGCTTTCATGATGAGACGTGGCACAGCGGTGCTATGGCAGACAATTAACTATGGCAAATACAATGGTGTGTTGAGACAAAGCTTGCAGTTTTTTGTATTAATTACCAACGCTTGCCACGCAATGCACCATGGACGTCAAGTCAAGTCGATTTTATTTATATCTTCCTTAATCACAGTTACAGTCTCAAAGGGCTTTAACAATATTATACAACATGCATAGTTTATAGTCGTCTGACCTGTTTTTGTTTGGATTTTGGGTCAGCTTCAGACACTGTGATCACACCGTGATGACAAAGATAATAAAAAATGTGGCTGTGCCGGTGTAACCTGCATTAACTCACCAACTTTACACCAGCTTAATATAGTGCGTGCTAGATGTCAGCTCCAACATACACCATTAAAATACAAAGTAAAACAAGACAGTAAAACGAACACACGAGCGACCCAACCACACATCTGGAGAACACACAAAAGCTATCACAATATGCCAGAACTTGGCCTTGCCGTTCAGAGGGAAAGAAAACAGTTCAAGGTGCGCCCTCCCAGTTATCTATTCTCAGGAAAAAAGAACTCTACATGTTCAGCTTTCACTGCCATTCTCCAAGAGTGTGAGTTTATAAAGCCTATTATGGCGGCGCGGCGCAATCGAGTAAGAGGGTTTTATGGAACGCGTCCTCGTGAAAAAAAACCCCATATGGAGTGAACATCATTACCGCCCTCGTTGAGCTTTACAGATCAGCAAGCCCCGCTAGAACCTCTCATGTCAATTGGGCAAGGTCGCCGCGAGCTTAACCAGCTAACAACCCCTCTCTCCGCCAAGTCTCAGCCCCGGTAATGACCTCGGCCGGTTGCAGGAGCCACAAATCACCGACGACCTCCTCTGTGCAGCTGACTCTGGACTTCTCACCATCATCCTCATCCTCCTCGACCTCAGCGCTGCGTTCGACACCGTCTCCCACCCACTACTCCTGGACCGCCTGGCTGGCATTGGGATCACTGGTGTTGCACTCTCCTGGTTCACATCGTACCTCACTGACAGACAACAGTTTGTACAGCTAAGGAATCACACGTCAGGGTGTTCGGCTGTCTCACTGGGTGTCCCCCAGGGATCTATCTCCTCCCCCTGGGCACAATCCTCCGTCACCATGGGGTCCACTTTCACTGCTATGCCGATGATACACAGGTCTACATTTCCTCCAAACCCACCACTGCCCTTCCCCCCGCCTCCCTTACCACCTGCCTTGAGGACATCAGGAGCTGGATGAACAGGAATTTCCTGAAGCTCAACGGCAGCAAAAAACCGAGGCCCTTGCTCATCGGCTCCAAATCCACACTCACCAAATCACGAAACACCCCAGCTTCAAACATCATCATCATCGACGGCTTCCCTGTACCCTAACATCACACACAACCCACACACAACAACACACACACACACCCCACACATCACACACCAACACAACCACCAACACACAACACACACACCAACACACACACATCACACACACACACAGCCCACACACCACACACCACACGACACCACCACACACACAACCCAATCACAAACACACACAAACACACAACAAAACGAACACACACACAACAACACAACACACACACCACCACACACACAAAACACACAACCAAACCCACACCACACAACCACAACAACAAACCAAACACACCACACACACACCCACACACACACCAAACACCCACCCCAACACACACCACCCACACACACACAACACACACACACACACCAACACACACAAACAGCACACACCACCACCCACACAAAACACACACACACACAACACAAAACAACAAACACAAACACACCAAACAAACATAACACGGCACCACAACACACCACACACACCACCACACAACAACACACACACACCCACACACACACAAACCACCACACACACAACCACACCCACACACACAACCCACCATCACACACAAACTCACACACAACACCACCCAACACCACACCAACACACACACACAACACAACACACCAACCACACACACAAACACACCCACCCAGACACACACACAACTCAACCACACACCACATCACCACAAACCACAACACCAACACACACACACCACAACCCAACCACCACCAACAACACACACCACACACCACACATCGACCAAACACCACATACCACCACACACAAACATCAACACACAACCGTACACCAAACCACACCACAACACCACACACCACAAACACCCACACACACCACCAACAAACACACAACACATACCCCACACACAACAACACCACACACAACACACACACACACAACACACCAGCCAACAACAACACACACCCACACACAACACAACACACACACAACAACACCCACACACACCAAACACACACACACCCAATCACACACAAACCACCACAACACCCAAACCATCACCCACACCAACAACACAACCACCAACACACCACACAACAACAACACACACCACCACACAACACACAACACCACAAACACACACCACACCCAACACAACCACACAAACACCACAACACCACACCACAACCACACCCACAACACGCACACAACAACCACACACAACCCACACACACCCACACCACACCCAACAAACAAAACACACACCACACCACCAACACCCAAACACAGCACCCAACACAACCATCACCACCACACCAACCACCCAACATCACCACCACACCACACCACACAGCAACACCACAAACACACACAACCAACCACCACGCACAACAACACAACAACACACACCACCACACAACAAACCAGCCAACACAGCACCACCACACACATCACACAACGCAACACCCCACACAACCAGCACACACCACAACACACACACCACCACACACACACTAAACACCCACAACCCCATTAGCCACAAACAATCAATCACCACGACAACCACAACACGGAGCGACCACATAGCACACACACACCACAGCCACACACAAACACACAGACACATACCACCACACACCACAACAACCACACACAAACACACACCACACCACAACACACACACACACATCACACACGGAGACACAACAGCACAAGGCGGCCCGCACTAGGCAGAACGTCACACGACCACACACCATCATAAGACACACACACACACACACACAACACCCACACCACACTACACCAACACACAACACAACTCACAACCAAACACACTCAACCACACGAACACACAGCCACGGGACACACACAACAAACCATCACCACACACGCGAAGCCCAAACACCTGCAGGCGGACATGCAACAAACACCACAACACCCACACCACAACCACCACAACAAACACATCCACACACAGCGCACAGCACACACCACACACACGGAACAAACACACACAGAACACGCAACAACACACCACACACACACGGACACCACGCAACACAACAACAAACAACACACTAGACACACACCACACAAAAAAAATCACCCAAACAACACACCACTACACACAACCCACACATCACCAAACACACACCATGACACACACAAACACACAACACAACACGACACCACACACACAACTACCACAACCACAACAGACCCACACACACCCACGACACACCACATCACAAACACAACACCTTCACGAAAAAACACCACACACACATAATACACACCAACACAAACACAACAAACACCCCTAAAAAAAAAAAACAAACACCCAGACACCAAACCACATGCCACAACCAACACACACACACACACACAACAACACACACAACAACCGCACACACACACACCACACCCACCACCACACACCAAACACACACAAACACACACTACACAACCCACCACAAATACACACGAACCACACACAACACACACACTACCACAACAACCACAACACCAAGGCCTGAATAAACCAACACGCACAAACGAACACACACAACACACACCACACACACAACAACACCACCACACACATACACCAACCAACAACACACACACAACACACAACAACACCAACACACCACAATCAAACACCACCCACACCCACACCATCACACACACAACAACCACCACACCACACAACACATAACCACAACAATCACAACACACAATATTACAAACACAACCAAACTACACACACAACCCACACACAACAACACACACACAGCACACACACCACACACCACCACACACAACACCCAACCAACCCACCACACACACACAACACACACACACACACACACACACACACACACACAACAACACCAAACACACCAAACACAACCACAAACAAACAACAACACCACAAAAAACCCACACACATAAACACACCACACAAACACACATCAAACACACCACACAACCACAACACTCACAAATCACACACACGCGCACCAACACACACCACCACACACCAACAACACCCACATACACACAACACCACACAACCACAACAACACACCAAACACACACACCTCACACAACAACCACACACAAAATAACAAACACAACCCACACCAACCTACCCAAACAACCCCAACACCACAACACAAACAACGAACACAAACACACAACAACAAACCCACAAACAAACCACAAACACACAACACACCACACACATCAACAAAAGTCACCCCACTACCATCACACTACAACCACACACAGCAACACACAGAAACCATACATCATCTAACAACACATATAACTCACAACAGACACAACACACACACATACACAACCAATCCAACTAACAAAACCAAAACACTAACACACTACACATAAATACAACTACTTCCAAGACCAACACACACCAAACAAAGAAATAACCACTAACACACACACAAACAACCAACAACCTACAACAACACACACACACATACAACAACACACACAAACCCACGCCACACACACCACAACACAGAACAAACACCAATAAATACAAACAGCAACACACACCTACCAAAGCACAACTAAACAACATCACAACACGCACAACCAGCAAACACAAACAACACCACAAACAACCCCGACACACCGCAACAACCACGACCAACCATCACCACACCACACACACAACAACAGCAACGACACCACAAACACAACACACACACACCCACCACTACACACACACACAACACACAACACACAAACACAACCACCAGCATCAAAACAACACACAAACTACAAACAGCGGAAATGCACACACCACAGCACACACATTACCAACACCAAACACACCCAACACAAAGCCCACAACACAACGAAAAACAAACAACCCGCAACACACAACAACACAACACACCCCAACACCAAAAAACACAACCACACCCCACACACAAACCACCACATCCTAAACCACAACACCTACCACAACATACACAATAAACGATTTATACCACTGAAGAGTTGTCAGCAAGAACCCATCACCTCTTTACTGTTTTAATCACGCCTAGTAAACACACAAGCGCCTATTGTGAAAATGAATTGTGAACTACTCTCGATATGCAATAACCCCCCAACTCCAAAAACGGCTAGGGAAGCAAGTTAGAGGTGGCATCCAGCACAAGGATACATACAGAGGGATCATTGGGCAATAGAGTCTTATGAGGTTATTGTGTGCAGTGGCTGCAAAATGCGTTTGAGCGCAGAGATAAAGCTAGCAGTTTCAGGACATCCACTGCCTCTCAACTCAGCCGACTAAAACGCTTGGTGTTTGATGCCCTAAACCGATGTTTGCCCCACTGTCCTCAATGACCTGTCACTCGCTGCCCACCACACAAAGCATTGGTAAGGTCGGATAAACGTTTCCAATGAAAGTTGTGAAGACCCATCACCTTTTTACTGTTTAAACGCTTACGAACACACAAAGCGACCTATTGTTGAAAAATGACAAATGTGAACATACTTCCTCGAAATTGCCAACAGTAACCCCACCCAACTATGCAAACACGGCAATAGGGAAGCAAAGTAAGCAGAGTATGCACACAGGACAAAATGACTACATACAGAGGCGATCATGACCATGAGCGGCGAATTAGCGCTGCTTCATTGAGGTTATTGTCACGTCGCGTTGGCCTGCAGAAATGCCGTTTAGCACGGCGCCGAGAATAACCGATGCAGTTAGGACATCCATGCCTCTCGCGACTAACGCTTGGTGTTTGATGCCCTAAACCGATGGTTGCCCCACTGTCTTATATGATGTACTCATGCCCACACAAGCGATTGGTAAGGTCGGGAATAACGTCTTCCATGAAAGTGTTGAAGACCATCACCCTTTTACTGGATTCTAACCGCCTAGCAAACACACAAGCACCATTGTGAAAACAAATGAATTGTGACACTACTCTCGAAATGCAATCAACCACACACACACACGCACACCACACACACACACCACAACTCCACAACCACACCAGCTTTCCCTTATGCGCTACTAGCTCGTCTCGCACGTCTGCTGCTCTCTAGTAGCACTAGACTCATACAGAAGTGGAGCAAGTTTCCACACAAGTGGGCATCCTGTGTTCTCTCGCATTAGCAGTTGTCACCCTTCTTTGAGTGAGAAGCTTAATTGTGTGTTTTTGGCAAGTGGGCCTAATTTACAATTGCCTGTTGTTTGACAGCGGCCGCAGATGGGAGGTAATACGGATGTTAGTTTAGGTAAATCCATATGGCTTCTCTCATGACTCTACATAATAACGCATTAGGTGTATTGAATAGCCGTGTACATACTGATAACCGCAATATATATATATTATATAGTATCCCGCTCGACTGTTATATATATACTTATACTAGATTTGATATTATTACTGTACTATAATGTACATACAATGCAGAGACAAAACAATCACATGATTGGTCTTGAGCTAATATATTTTTTTGCTAAGGTCGGGATGACTACACTGATTGTTTCCTCATGAATGCAGTATGTGACAGCACCCCATCACGCCTTATGTGACCTCCATAGCCATTTGCACCATTTCAATCTCAGACTCACAAGCTAGTGTAGGGATTCATTACACATCTCATAGCACGGTCCTGTATTCTTTTGGTGAACTACAACTTGCAATTAGTGAACTTAGCATCATGCGACTGGCTATATGCAGCTCTCTGCTCCAAAAGTTAACACTCGTTTCGCATAACTTGCTCATCATAGCGATTTATTTTGCCGCGATGAGTTGATAGTTTTCAGATGCACGTGAGACGTATGGTCTCCGAGCCAGCCCGGACCCGGACTCTCTCGAAGAAAAGAGGCCGTAGCGGATCACCAGCTTGTTGGAATAGGTGTTTTTCTTATCGCTTTATCTCCTTGTGGTTTGATTTACTGCTGGTCCGGACGGACGCCAACTGGCTCTGCCGAGAAACGGGTCGCGTCTTTATCTGTCGGACCGGACAGAGCCTGCTGGTGCAGATTCCAGAGACTGGCAGGATTCCAGTAGTTCTCAATAGGCGACATGCCCTATTGTTGTGCTCTCCGCCGTCATCTACAGATCGCGCTTGCTCGCTATCTGTTGATGTGTTCGCTTGCTACATTTTTCAGATTGTTGATGTCGGTCCCTGAACTCTCAACTGGTGATGTGATCTTCTTCAAGCTCCCAGCACAAGGTCTGGGATCGTAAAGGCGTGGGATGAGAGGCGCGTTTCATGAAAGTGTGAAGACCCCATCACCTTTTTGGACTTGTGTCTTGTTTTTTATTGTCATCGTCTTAGAAAAATTAGACGGCGACTGTTTATCTCGCTCGCTGTTGGGATACGGTATTAGAACGGCTGACATTGTGACTAATTACGCTCGAATGGGGATTTGACAATGTAAGTAACCCCCCAACTCCCTAAAACATGGATTGTTAGGGAAGCAAGTAGAGGTGCACCAGCACAAGTACATACAGAGGGATCATTGGGCAATAGCGTCTTATGAGGTTATTGTGTGCGTGGCTGCAAAATGCGTTTGAGCGCGAGATAAGTGCAGTTTGGACATCCATGCCTCTCGCGACTAAACGCTTGGTGTTTGATGCCTAAACCGATGTTGCCCCACTGTCTTATGATGTACTCATGCCCACACAAGCATTGGTAAGGTCGGATAAACGTTTCCATGAAAGTTGTGAAGACCCATCACCTTTTACTGTTTAACCGCTTAGAAACACACAAGCGCCTATTGTGAAAATGAATTGTGAACTACTCTCGAATGCAATAACCCCCCAACTCCAAAACGGTAGGGAAGCAAGTAGAGGTGCACCAGCACAAGATACATACAGAGGGATCATTGGGCAATTAGCGTCTTATGAGGTTATTGTGTGCGTGGCTGCCAAAATGCGTTTGAGCGCATCATGCATCTCGCGTGTGCAGGAGTGAGCATAACTCCCAAGGAACAGAAAACCTTGGTTGGCTGCGAAGCCGCTGTCTAGTGTGTGGGCCGGGAAAGTTCTAAAATTCGCATTTCTAGTCTCCTTAGCTTATGAAACCATATCAGACTCAAATTATTATCATCCTTTTCCCTTCATTATTTAGCTATGACACTTTATCCAAATAGACTTCCAGTGGTATTCAGCTAAATGAATACACTGGATAAATAAGATATAATACACTCATTAAGGACCAGGTGTTGGTATTGGGCTCCCTTGTTCAAGGATGCCTTCTGTCCACAGAAGCCGGTAGCTTCCAAGAAGCTTCTCACTCATCCGCCAAATAGCACAGGCTTCTTTGTAAGTTCTCTTTACGTGCCATGAATCCTTGTGGTTTCCTTGCGCCCCGCAGTTTAATTTAAAGGACTGCGCTCTCCGCGTGTCAGCTTGAGTTTACTGTGCGAGTGTCAATAAGTCCTTATCTGCTCCGTTCCATCCATTCTTCCCGGTGACTAAGGGGGACTCTGGCAACCGATTTCAGCATTCTTTACATTCTGTTGCCCGAAGCAATTTCCTCCGACTCGTTGTACTCTGTGCCACGCATCTCCCACAATGCAGTGCAATGCGAGGGGGAGAGACAAGAAGGACGTTATTTGTGGTGAGATAGGTAGATTATTTCTGCGGGCTACGGGCAGTCGGAACCTGGATATGAGAGAGAGAGAGAGAGAGAGAGAGAGAGAGAAGAGAGAGAGAGAGAGAGAGAGAGAGCAGAGAGAGAGAGAGAGAGAGAGAGAGAGAGAGAGAGAGAGAGAGAGAGAGAGAGAGAGAGAGAGAGAGAGAGAGAGAGAGAGAGAGAGAGAGAGAGAGAGAGAGAGAGAGAGAGAGAGAGAGAGAGATAGCGTACATGGGAAAATAAAGGCTATCGTCAGTCAAGTACCTGTGAATTGAAACGTCCTTATCTGCAGAGAGGATGAGCTCAGCCGAGTGGAATGGCCACCAAAAAGCACTGAGGATGAATGATCTGCACATCTTGACCAACATAAAGGTGTCCACGAATACATAAATAAGCCGCTGATATGGTTAATGGTTATGTTTACATTCTCACGTCTCACTCAAACTAATTCCAGAGAAATATGATTGAAATGAGGAAACGAGGCCGTGGGTTTCCCCCTGTCATTAATCATTTCCATTCAGATCTGAGTGAGGAATGAGGAAGGAAAATGGTGCCCGACGAGTGAGCCGGTGTCGAGTGAGAGATCTACACGATAGGACTGCCAACATGGAGTTCAGCACCTCGGTAGCGGGAGGCACAGAAGCTCCCTCTGCCCAGCCCTTGATCTGTTGTTGTAAGGACGGCGGGGGCCCTGCTGCTGCTGCTCCACTGCCTGCCCTGCAGCACCAAACATCTGCTGAGCGCAGGAAGCATTTGAAGGATAATTAAAAGGGACCGGCTTCCAACTCATTTCCCCGCCGCCCATGACTAAGCAACACGCCGCTCCGCCAAGAGAGAGAGAGAGGGCAATTATTTTTAGGTTATTAAAAAAAGAGGGAAACGCAAACCCGGGAAGTGAAACTATCGATTACGAGGCAACAGGCTAGACACCACCCCCCCCCCCCCCCCCCCACTCCTCCACCACTACCCCTTTCCTTTCCTTTCCTTTCCCCATCGATCTTCCTTGCCTGTAATAAACATTTTATTTGGAGGCGCCTTTCGAGACACCCAGGGCACCTTACAGGGGATAAAACAAGGCAGTCAAATTAAGATTAAAATGAAAATTACAAATTAAAATTTTCATTTAAAACAGTGGTAGTGGCAGAAATGGCAGCAAAGTTAAGACAGAAAAAACAACAGGAAGTATAATACAGTGAAACACAGGGGACAGTTAAAGTGAATGTGCCAGTTTGAACAGGTGGAGTTTTGAGTTGGGTTTTGAATGTTGTTATGGAGTCAGACTGTCGGATGTGTGTGGGGGCTGGGAGTTCCAGAGCCTGGGAGCCGAGCAGCTGAAAGCTCGAGCGCCCATGGTGCTGAGGCGTGAGCTGGGGATGGTTAGAAGTCATCAACGGAGGATGAGCGGAGGGCGCGGGAGGGGGTGTACTCCTGGAGGAGGTCAGTGATGTAGATGGGGGGGCTAGATTATGGAGAGCTTTGAAGGTGAGTAGAAGGTTTTTGTAATCAATCCGGTAGCGCACAGGAAGCCGGTGTAGTTGAATGAGAACGGGGGTGATGTGGTCGGATGAGTCGGTGCGGGTGATGATCCGGGCAGCAGCATTCTGAATTATTTGGAGTCTGTTGAGGAGTTTGGTGGGTAGGCCAGTTAAGAGGGCATTACAGTAATCGATCCGGGATGTGACTGAAATGAGTGGACCATAATTTCAGTGCTGGATTGGGACAGAGATGAGCGGAGTCTGGAAATGTTACGAAGATGGAAGAGCAGTCCGGTGATGTTTTTTATTGTGCGGTGCAAGAATGAGAGGAGGCCCGTCAGGATGACACGAGGCTTTTGACTTGGGAGAGAATAGGGTTA
>PIJE02002712.1:2995-13294 GCA_002895965.2 Coryphaenoides rupestris
GTATGAAAGATGTAGAATAGTTATACGTTTGAATGTGTATTACTAGCTATAATGTATGAAAGATGTAGAATAGTTATACGTTTGAATGTGTATTACTAGCTATAATGTATGAAAGATGTAGAATAGTTATACGTTTGAATGTGTATTACTAGCTATAATGTATGAAAGATGTAGAATAGTTATACGTTTGAATGTGTATTACTAGCTATAATGTATGAAAGATGTAGAATAGTTATACGTTTGAATGTGTATTACTAGCTATAATGTATGAAAGATGTAGAATAGTTATACGTTTGAATGTGTATTACTAGCTATAATGTATGAAAGATGTAGAATAGTTATACGTTTGAATGTGTATTACTAGCTATAATGTATGAAAGATGTAGAATAGTTATACGTTTGAATGTGTATTACTAGCTATAATGTATGAAAGATGTAGAATAGTTATACGTTTGAATGTGTATTACTAGCTATAATGTATGAAAGATGTAGAATAGTTATACGTTTGAATGTGTATTACTAGCTATAATGTATGAAAGATGCAGCGGTTGGTGGACACTCCTGTCACTCCGAGGCTCATAAATCCAAAAGTATAAGTCCGTTTGTTTCCATCGTTACATGTCTGTGACCGTAACAAGTTTTCCTACGTTTTGATGTATAAATAAATAAAAAACAACACGTATGTTGAGTTAATATTGTGTTATTGTGGGCGGCATGGCAGTTTTAAAATTATTATTATTATTATTATTCATCACCCGCTTTGACCAGCGCAATACACACCCATGTTAAAGTGTCTGAGGAGCTGAAAAATCAATTAAGTTTGAACTGTGATTGTGTCAAAAGTATGAATGTGATGAAGATTCATGTGTGAATTCATCCAAGTGCCCTGAACGTTTTAATGTTTGAATGGAGTTTCTACCTGAATGTATGAATGAATGAATGAATGGGAAGAGGTTGAATAATATGAGTGGGTTTGGACAAAATGTTGAACATTCCCCCCATTCATTTCAATGGGGAAAAATTGCTGAAAAACGTTGAATATTTCGGAAAGTATGAAGGGTATAAATAAGACAAGACATAGCAATAATGTCCCAATTGAGCTGAATCTTTTAAACTTGAACGGAGTTTCTACATTGAAAAATGTGGAAGGAGAAAGGCCTACACGTCAAAAAAGAGGGTAGAATAATACAAATAAATATGTAGAATAACATATGTTGTGAATGCTTCTCAGCATTCACACAATAGGAACAATAGGAACAATAGGAACGTGTTGTCTGGCTTGTTGCTCTCACTGTTCATAAAGCACATTTATTGCAGTTCAAAATGTAGACAATGTGTTGTTGTATAATTATTTGATGTGTGGCATCATCCTTCGGTCTTCGAATAATAGCCTTGCACATTTTTATGTATTTATAAATATATATAGGCCTATATATTTTTATAACGTATATTCATTTAATAATTGTTAACACTAGTAGCATTGAATGGTAAAATGTATTTTTAAATGTATGTTTTTGGATCACATGAAAATGTAGCCTGAATATAACCAGCAACAGGCTACATATAAACAGGTTCGTCGCAGTGACCCTTCCACCAGCTAGGAGCTGAGCGACGCGTCTCCTCCATTGCCTTACATGGCAGAGCTGCAGCTTTGTTTTTACTCTACAGCTGCTGGGTGACTCTTTGGCCCTGTGTGTGTGTGTGTGTGTGCGTGTGCGTGTGCGTGTGTGTGTGTGTGTGGGAGAGAGATAGCTAACAATAACAGTGTTTCAGTTATAAACCAGAGCCTTGGTCTAGCTTCCCATGTACAGTAATATTAAAACACTTGCAGATCCAGTTATGTGTGTAGGATGATAAAGACTTAGATAGCATGTGTTAAGTGTGTTGAGATTCCCGCTTTCAATGATATATATATGTAACTAGTGTCAATTGTTTATAGCAGCACACAACAAATTCATACATTAATCCATAGAATTGAATATAATATCAAATGAGCACTACCAGAACACACCATTAGGGGGAACACTAGTAACAGTGATCTCTAGTAACAGGGAACACTAGAGTCAGGGAACACTAGAGTCAGGGAATACTATTAACAGGGAACACTAGAGTCAGGGAACACGAGAGTCAGGGAACACGAGAGTCAGGGAACACTAGAGTCAGGGAATACTAGTAACAGGGAACACTAGAGTCAGGGAACACTAGTAACAGGGAACACTAGAGTCAGGGAACACTAGTAACAGGGAACACTAGAGTCAGGGAACACTAGAGTCAGGGAACACTAGAGTCAGGGAACACTAGAGTCAGGGAACATTAGTAACGGGGAACACTAGAGTCAGGGAACACTAGAGTCAGGGAACACTAGAGTCAGGGAACACTAGTAACAGGGAACACTAGAGTCAGGGAACACTAGAGTCAGGGAACATTAGTAACGGGGAACACTAGAGTCAGGGAACACTAGAGTCAGGGAACACTAGAGTCAGGGAATACTAGTAACAGGGAACACTAGAGTCAGGGAACACTAGAGTCAGGGAACACTAGTAACAGGGAACACTAGAGTCAGGGAACACTAGAGTCAGGGAACACTAGTAACAGGGAACACTAGAGTCAGGGAACACTAGAGTCAGGGAACATTAGTAACGGGGAACACTAGAGTCAGGGAACACTCGTAACGGGGAACACTAGAGTCAGGGAACACTACTAACAGGGATCTCTAGTAACGGGGAACACTAGAGTCAGGGAACACTAGAGTCAGGGAACACTAGAGTCAGGGAACACTAGTAACAGGGAACACTAGAGTCAGGGAACACTATTAACAGGGATCTCTAGTAATGGGGAACACTAGAGTCAGGGAACACTAGAGTCAGGGAACACTAGTAACAGGGACTGATGTTAAGTTCACAATAACCAATACTGTGACCGAGACATGTTTCATATAATAGAAGAATAGAACACGCCTACCTCCCATGATTCACAGGATTTATACTCACCCAGCAGGTGAATTAAAATAAGAATGTCATGTGGAATTTTTGTAACATAATAGTAATTATATGTATATATTTTTATTGTATTTTTAATTTTTTTTATAATTATTATTATTATTATTATTATTATTATTATTATTATTATTATTATTATTATTATTATTATCATCATTATTGTTCTTCTTCTTCTTCTTCTTCTTCTTCTTCTTCTTATTATTATTATTATCTTTATTATTATCATTATTATTATTATAACCTAGTTTTCCTAGAGGATGTCATTGTCCGTGATAATCATATTACCGGTATGTTGTTATATTACATCATATTATATTATATTATATTATATTATATTATATTGTATTATATTATATTATATTATATTGTATTATATTATATTGTATTATATTATATTATATTATATTATATTATATTATATTATATTATATTATATTATATTATATTATATTATATTGTATTATATTGTATTATATTATATGATATTGTATTATATTGTATTATATTATATTATATTATATTATATTATATTATATTGTATTATATTGTATTATATTATATTATATTATATTATATTATGATTTTGATTATATTATAGATAGCATAATGCATCGTACAGCTCCTTTTAAAAGAATGAATAGAAACATACTCCATTGTATTTTTCAGTGTGATAATACGTATAATGAATATCACACAATTAGTTTGACCCCTTGTCAACAGGATCTGGGTTTGAATACTCCAGTGTCATGTACGGCATCATTTAAAGTTGAGCAAGCTGTCCTAACCCTGACCTGCTGCACATTCCATACGAATTCCCTGTTAGTCACTTTGGATAAAAGCATCTGCTGTATGACAAAGCTAAAACTAAAATGTTGATCAGTCTACTAGCCTACTCAGTGGACTGTACCAACTGGTAGGCATCCCTACTCATCATACATCAGGGTGCACACTGCCACTCTTGATGTCACTATGTCACAATGGAAATTCAGTCACATGACAATTTTCAAACACGTGGCTAATCATGCTCACACCTGGTGGTAAAATAAGTGCCATTTAAGGTGTATGGATACCATTTTTAATGGTGTAATTGTTCTGTACATGGTTTTCCAGTCTTAATAGTACAGTATATTAGTCTGCAAAAATGTTTTCTGTCGAGATAATCATACAGGCCAGAGGTCTATTTGTTAGAAAACTGATTTATGCCTTCTGTATCTGAGGATCATCTGAGGAATATGAACATTTAAAAAAATTGTAAAAATGGCAAATGGCCATTTTTACTTCAGTAAAATGAATCCCAATTCACATTAAAATGGAGAGAACAGTCAAAGTATGGTATTGAGGCCGGAGAGAATCTAGCAGCTCCAGTGAGTTATTAAATTGATACTGTGTGAATTGCAGCAGTGCTGCATAAAGCCTTGAGGGATTTGTGTTGTTTTCAGGACAATGTTCTCAAAGCGTGCTACTTTAAAGAGCTGATGCAGCTCTTTGTCTGTGTAATCCCTTGCTGTAACAGTAGTCAGTATACCTTGACCCGCACACTGCATGGAACCAGCCTCGACGTTACACTGTCATGATCCACTCCTCACTCTGTAAGTTTCCGCTCTCACCGTCAATCATTCAATCAATCATCTCGTCAGCCACATCACCTCCACCTGTTGATGTGTCAATTAACCCTTCCTATTTTAGCTCCTCCTTTCCAACCACTCGTCGGTAGGTTGTATCTTCGCTTATCCATGCAAGACTTTCCAGCATTCCTCCGTCTGATCACCTGTTACCGACCTGCCTGTCCCCGACCTTCCTGCCTCGTCGAATATTGCCGTCGCACTTCCTGGTTCCCGTCCGCCCATCCCTGTGGCTGCTGGGGGTTTCCCGTCCACGACCTCGCTTCCCGGCTTCCTGATCATCCGCCCATCCATCATCGGTCTCCTGTGGGTTCTCCTGCGGGGGCGGGCTTCTTCTTTGTGGACAATAAGGATAAGGACTCTGAGGCCCTGCATCGATTAGTGAGGACTAAATGACATTACAGTGAAGAACCACTGCATCCTTCCTCTCATCTCCTCTGCTTTCAAACTAATCCAGGGGGGCGACCATTTTTCTTCTAGCTAGATCTCTGCCTACCACCAGGTCCAATATAGGGAGGGCGACGAGTGGAAGACCGCCTTCAACACCCTGACCAGGCCTTTTGGTCTCATCAACGCCCCGGTGTTTTCCAAGCATTGGTGAATGACGTGCTCAGAGACATGCTGAATAATTTTATATGGACGATATCCTGATCTTCCCCAAGTCCTGGGAGGAGCACGTTCACCATGTCCAGACCGTCCTGCAGCGCCTCCTCGAGAACTCCCTCTCTCGCCAAGGCCGAGAAGTGCGAGTTCCACATCCAGACGGTCTCGTTCCTGGGATACATTGTGGCGCAGGGGAGCATCCAGATGGATGACCCAGCGAAGGTATCAGTGGTTGCCTTCCTGGGGTTCGCCAACTTCTACCACTGGTTAATCTACAGCATCATCGCTTACTACAGCACTATTGCCACCCCTCTCACAGCCCTCACGTCCTCCAAGTTGTCTTTCAACTGGACTCCGTCCACTGAGGGGGCTTTCCAGACCCTCAAGACACTTTTCACCTTGGCCTCCATCCGTGGGAGTGGGGCACGTCCTTTCCCAGAGGGCAGCTGTCGACCAGAAGCTCCATCCTTGTGCCTTCCTCTCTCGGCATCTGAACCCGGCCGAGAGAAACTATGATGTCGGGAACTGGGAAATGCTGCCTGTTAAGTTAGAGCTGGAGGAGTGGCGACACTGGCTGGAGGGGACTAATCAACCTTTCTTGGTCTGGACAGACCATAAAAACTTGTACCCTGACCAGTCCACTAGGACCTCTGTGGGCCCTGGGAACGTCCACCGGAGACCCCTCCCTGCCAACCCACCGGACACCCCAGACGAGGAAGAGTCGTCCTCTGACTCTGAGGATTCCCTCCCCCAGACCCTCTCCACCCACTCGGCTGAAGAGAGGTCCTGGTCGGGATCCCAGAGTTTTAGACCCACCTCCTGGCCCACTCTTCCCTCTTTTTAGTTTTCTCTGTCCTGTTTTCCTGGTTCCCGTCTGCTCAACACATGTACACTATTAAAACTGAGAAATCCTGATGCCTTTCCCCACTTATTAATTCTTAAGCATTTCTGTTGAGAAAGACAGACACAACGTGGGGTCGTGTTAGCGCACCACTGGGATCCTTATAAAAGCTATAGGTGAGTGTGCAGCTGTTGGATATGAAGAATTCATAGCCCATATGGAGGGAAAACTAGGCCCGTGAACCTCCCATGAACCCTCTGCAAGCCCCTTTGGAAGCAGGTATTGTACAGCACCAGCCACTAGATCAGCACTTCACCGCTTGAATAATTAAACAGAAACGACAAAATAAATCACTGAGCTCCCTGATTACATGGCAGATACCATAGACCTAGGTGATGATTATTATTATACGATTATGGTACAGACAATAACACAGTTTGTCAGGCAATAGAGAAGTGGTGTACAAATACAGACCCTGTAGTAGATATATATGCAGAAGGTGATTGGAAAGCAACGATCACGCATCATGTTTGACCTGCAGGCTTTCTAATGGTGCTCATTGGTTGCTCAAATCACATGAATTAAAAATGAAAACTGATGTTATTTACATTATTATTGACCCCTCTGTGTCATATGAATGACTTGTGTTGTTTGTGATAAATGGCAAATCAACAGGGATTTGCATGGATTACATTTTCTCAGCATTCCACTGAAAATAAGGATCGTAGCTCAAAATAATCAAAATTATACTCTTTTAAAATAATTGAAAGACTATGATTCTGCTTTTTCAAGATTTTTTGGGGAATGGACTTTGATTATATTTGAGGGAGAAATGAGCCATCCTAGTAGCATCTAGACGTGGGTTAGTCCTGTCTTTGTTTGGTGCTGAATTATAAAGTATGGATTATATTTCCAACGACACAAGATGTCATTTTAGAGGGGCCCTATTATACCACCGGGTGTGAGGTAGTTTACGAGTTGGTACAGTTCACAGAGCTGGTTGGTAAACTGAAACTTGTCATCATACATAACAATTTAGTCACATGATAATTTTGAAACCGCTTGTAATCATGCTCACACCAGGTGGTAAAATAGGGGCCCTTTAAAAGCATTGTGGGGAAAGAATTATGCAGGATTTCATCATAAATATACCACCATCATCACCAAACATCAACCCCAAATAATTATTAGCAAAACAACATATTTTTATTCAATCCATGTGGGGACATCTGAGATGCATTTCAAACAAACAAGATGATGATGATGAGAGAAGTCCTGTGCAGTCGTGGCTAAGACAGTCACAATATAGTCTCATAGTCATAAGGCCTCGCAGCCCCTCCTCAGACTGTAGTGACTCTCATGACTAGCTCACGCGTGCCGTTGCTGGGCTGGCTGCGGGCCTCTGGTGGCCTCAGGTGGCTGAGCAGGTGGAGAATGTTATAGGGGCCGTGTTGGTCCGGCAATCCGGTCACGGTGCTGAGGTCACCGTGTACACCGGCCCCCACCGCCCCGGTGCCCACGACGGCAGTTGTCGTCGTGGAGCCTGGGGTGGAGGACGCCGCCACCATCAGGGAGGAGGTGGAGGCCGACATCCCCACCCTGGGCTGCTGGGAGTCTCCTCCCGCCGAACCCACCGGCTGAGAGAGAGTCCTGTCCGCAGCCGAGTCCTTCAGGTCCTCTCGGTCCTGGGACTTGTCATAGTTCAGAACCTTCCACTGTTGGTTCATGGCCTGCCACCGATGGAAGATGCGGAACACCGAAGGTCCCTCATGAATAATTAGTGCTGTGGGGAAACATGAGAATATGAGTTAGGTGCACATAACATTTCCATAGCAGAATACCTGACGTAAAACAATAATAGTCAATCAGTTAAGTAATCAACATATGAATATATTACAAGTTGCCGGTCTGTGATTTGGATGATAGTCGTTGATGATCGGCTGTTACCTATCTGTGTGTTTCTGATTATGTCTAGCACCCATTAAAACAGTAGAAACAATTCATTTCACACTATTCTTCTTTAAGGTGATGGGCCGCCAATTGCGGGTTTCGCTTCACACACAAGCCCTTCTCTCATTAGCAGGGTTAGATTAAGCAAAAAGTGATAATATTTTAGTGAATGCGGACAGTTCAGAGCAGGGGGACATTAATATACTTCACTTGATTAATATATATAGTTACATGCTGTGGTCTCGGCTTGTTGGAATTTGGAGTGCGTATCATCCGTAATAATCCATGGTTTTGGAGATGTTTAAATTTGAGGTTTGTCATTCATATACTAGTAGTAGGTTAGACCATCAACAGTCATGTTATCAAAATAAAGCTCTACTACACCTGCACCTGCAGTAACAATGGCTTGTAGCGTCGACTATTTATCGAATAAGAAGATCAATCAACGGAACACGATGTAACAATGGTTATTGGTATGTTACCCAATAAGTAGGGGGACTGATGATAGAAGAGAGGGAAATCATGCACTATATGTATATTGTAGTTACGACATCAACGGAAATGTGTGTGGTGGGTGTTGTTGTCTGTCCTGTTTTTCCCCCTCCCTCTGTTTTCTATACTTCCGTTGCTCCAGGTATTGGTTCGTCCTCCTGTCCATAACGTTGTCTTCCAACACCAATGCCGGGTCCCCAGGGCTGTCATCCGTCGGCAATAGAGGGGCGTGTCTTCGTGTATTTAATACCTTGCCGGGCTCCCTCTTGTGAGAAGATAGAAGGGCGGGGGGTTAGTGCGCAGGTGTTGAGATGTTTGTGTTGGAGAGTTTGGTATTGTGCATACGCGTTCTTGCCTAGTGCTTGTGTTCTAGAGCGGTTTAAAGCGCAACGTTCTGCGTCAACACGCAAGCGTTTGCCGCACGGTCTTTGTGGTTTCCATCCTGCTTTGATGGCGAAGATTTTTGGCTGGATCGGGTTCATTCCTTCTGCTGGAGAGCAAATGGGCCCGAAGTAGCTGAACCTCAGTGCTCTCGATTTGCTCTCTCAGGATTGAGTCCTAGATCTTTTCTCCGCGATCGAGGCTGCGGCATGGCGCGGCGAGGTTCCTGTGCGTTTCCTTCTTGGGTTGCAACCGTAGATGTAGAACGCCGTTCTACGATTAGCGACTAACTCATCAAGGCCTTGCGGTAATTCCATCTATTTTTCTCTGAAACTCTCCTGAAGCTGAGATGAAGGCAAATGGTAAGGGCAGGTACCGCGAGAGGGTAGCGGGCCCGAATGGCGTGTTGAATCGTTGTCATCTGATGTGATGGATCTGCTTCTGTGCAAGACACCTTTGATCGCGGCATCCATGTACAGCTAAAGTAGCGGTGCGATGCGGGTACACTGCAGCTGGGGGTGACGTCCTCTAGTGTTGGCTAGATGGTTATGTGGGGAATGCTTGATGGCTTGTTGTTAGGTTCTCTGGATCGACGGTGTGCACAACCCTGAGCTATAGTCTGTGCACGCGGGCTGTTTCGAAACCACCGACTACATTAAGTGCCCGGTGCGTTTGCACGCTCGGCGGGCCAACTGCGTTAGTGCGTTCCGTTACCGGGTCAGCGTAGGCGATGAGTCTACTGGGTTCCGATTTTCTGCATGCTACTTCCTGCAGGTGCGGCGCCCGCAGAGCTATGAGTATCACTTCATCTTGGGGACTTGTTTGCGCCGCAATTAGTGTCGTGTACCACCAGGGATGTTGCTGCCTGGGTCAAGGAGATTGTTGCATCGTCGCTCCCTGGGAATAGTGGCATGCCATTGCTGTTAAAAATGATCAGCGGAATCTCCTCCATCGAATGTGAAGTTGCTGATTTGTGTCCATGGTGCACATGGGATGTGATAGCAGTAGTTCGTAATTCAGGTCTCTATTATATCTAAAGACATGGTCCTTTTAAGGCCGTATGTACCGGCCGTGGGTGGGCGCTTGTTGTGCCTACATAAAAGTCTAACATCAAAATGCTTTGTTCTTTGTACTTCACATTTTAAACATGCATGTACCTTTTTACTGATAGTTGTGACTCGCATAACCGTGCCACTACTGAGGTGGGCTTAAGTTTGCACTCATCCTTCAGACAGTGGTATTCATCAGGGAATTACATAGCGCTCGCACGGCAATATCAAGTTTAAGCCTTAAACCGCACACCTGATCTCCTATTTTAAATGTCGCAAAAGCTTGCTCATCTGAAACCCGTGTCCCCTTTGTGTCACTGTATCAATATACAACACAGGTCCTTCTTCTGATCTTGGTTGTC